>WHPZ01579915.1:0-113681 GCA_016617965.1 Macrosiphum rosae | reverse complement strand
TGTCAATTTTTGAACTTTAAATGCTTATAAAAAAAAAATGTGATTAAGGATTTTTAATATTTTTCATCTGCCTTTGAAACAATATACTAGGAGCCTTCTATTAAATGTTCAAGCTTTCGCAACCAACAAATAAAATATTATTGATACTTTTAGAAAAAAAACTAAAAAAAAATGGAAAATGAAAATGTCCCTAAACAGTTCAAAATAAATCAAAATATTTTGAAAATTTTATCGTGTATATAAAATGCAAATATAAACAACCAATGAAAAATTCATGTATTTACGTTCATTTGTTTTAGAGTTACACCAAAGACATAATTCAATTTTCTGAAAAATTGATTTTGCGTAAAAATTCCCGTTTCCTTAATTTTTCTTTTGTTTTTCTTGGCGCTTTCGAAAAGTACTGGGAATTTTAAAACTTGACCTCCTCAATGCACCAACGATATTCACTTTCGAATCGAACAAGATACTGAAGTCGAAAAACGAAGGATTATTTCGACTACTTATCGTGTACACAGACACAAAAAAAAATACACATCATTGTAAAATCAATACATTTATCGTTCCACTCAGAATCTAAAATTAAAATTTTTCGTATAAAAAAAATATTATTATAAAACTACATTAGGTACACTGTTAAAAAAATTTAATTTAATTACATATACTTTATCATTATTTATTCTTACAATCAAGTGCGTTATGACAGCGTGAGTTGCATAGTACATTTTTTTTTTTTACATAAACATTTATTGTTATAGCATTTACGTGTACAAAAACATTTCAAAAAACCTTGCCCTTCAAAGATTGATTCTTTTGTATTTGCCGCTCTCAGAGAAATTTTATCCATAGGTATATCACTTATTTAATATATTTACCCCATCACAAGATGAAAACTTCAAGATACTATCAGTTTTCATTCGTTTTGCTTGGTGATGTAATGAACTTATAGCTAGCTTTTTATTTTTATTTATTTTACTTTGCAAAATTGTAATTTCTTCTAATACCGATTCACTTGCAGTTGAAGCCTGCTCTAAAATATTATCTTCACATACTTCACATACTTCTGTTTCGGTTAATTCATTATTAATTAGCTCTAATGAAGAAATTACTTGCTCTAAATCATTCTCAGAATTTAATGTTTTGAGTATTCCACATACCGCGGGAAACACAAATTATAAGACTATAAGAGATGATATTTTATATCTTATTATAGATTCACGTATTTTACTTTACAGTGTGTACAGTGTACAGTAATATGTAATGTAGTTTTATAATAATATTTTTTTATACGAAAAATCGTAATTTTCATTATAATATTTTTTATACGATAAATTGTAAAGACCAGGTATATCTATTTTTATATGATATACTAATATGTAATATTTATTAAGAAAATACTTTTAAACATAACAGTTATTATATTGTAATTTATAATGTAATATGTTTTTAAATTTTGTGATTTTTTTAATGATTGAAGTATACTAATATATAAAGACCAGGTATATCTATTTTATATGATATACTAATATGTAATATTTATTAAGAAAATACTTTTAAATATAACAGTTATTATATTGTAATTTATAATGTAATATGTTTTTAAATTTTGTGATTTGTACAAATATTGTACATTTTGCAATTTGTACAGTGATAATTGTACACATCGCGAATTGTATAATGTAACTTGTACAATTTAGTTACTTTGTACAGCAACATTGTACAATTCGCAATGTGTACAAAAATCACTGTAGGTACATATTGCGAAATGTACAATTCCGGACTTTGTATGTAACATATACATTATACATATAGCGTAGCCAATTGACCTAATGAAAATAGTAAAGGTCAGTTTATTATTTTTTATAACTTAATGCAGAGGTTCCTAACCAAAGAAAATCAGGTCCTAATGGCTGCAGAATTAATACAATTATTACAAGAACATCGAAATTGTAGGTGATACTTGAGAGCAATCGAGAATCATTTCAACTTCGACTCTCCGTGAGCTATGATCAATTTATCACGATCGTTTCGTGCGTTTTCTCAACTCACCAAATTATTATTTTATAATACCCAAATGGGACAACTGACAAAAAACAAAACAGTTTTATCTATATACCTCAAAAACTGGATAAAAAAGCATTCAGCTCACTCGCTTGGATATTGTTCACCCCCTTATAAACTTATTTCTGAATTAAAATATTTTGATTAATATTGTGCTAAAGCCAGATGTTTGTATTGAGAATCGATATTTAGACGATTTTTAACCACGTTAAGTAATAAACCGACGTGTGCGCGTGGTTTACAGCATGTCGTTCGAAAAATTAATGATATTAAACAATTTTGATGAGTAAAAACCTAGTTACCAATATAAAGGTTATGCCTCGTAGACTTATCTGATTTATATGATTTTTTTGATTTATTTAAAAAAAGATACATTTTTACAGGTGGCATCTGATTTTTGGTTAAAGTTTAAAAGTTCTGATTAAGATCGGATGAAAGTGATTGTTACCCGTTTGTTGAATATGATGTGGAATGAGAGTTGTACACATGATATGAAAATATTCCACTCAAAATAAAATATGGCATAATTACAAAATGTACCCTGAAAAAAAATTTCAAGATTAGACTGGTTTGAAAATTATGTTCAAATTCCAAGTTTGAAAATTATTTGTCAGTTAATTATTATATTCTTAGTAAAATAATAATCATACCAATGAAATCCCTCGAAGAAAACTCAAGAAATTCACATAAAACCTTATGTATGTTATATAGGTATTATACTATCACAATTTTAGACCTAAGGATATCTAAAATGCTTATATTTGTATTTAATATTTCAATAAAATAGCAGGGTAAAATAAAAATACATTTGGAATAAAAGAATGTAATAAAAAATGGGATTTTGCATATTTTAAAGTTTTTGTTTAATAGATAATGTTTACGCATCATCTAGCTTTTTAACATGTTTTTTCTTTAACTAATCACCAAAAGAAACTATCATAAAAATTTAATTTAAAAATAAAAATGTTTATAAATATTGTGTGCTTTCCGCGTGATTTAATTGACTTTTATGTTTTTTTTTTTTTATCAAAGAAGAATATGAATGATGTCATTGATACGGAAGCAAAGTAAATATACAAAAATAGTTAAATTAATAATAAGATAAAAGTTTCAATAGAGAGATTGTTTTGTTATAGTGCATATTTGTTTATTTTTCAATGAATATCACTAAGTGTGTTTTTTAGTATCTTATGTACATTTATATAAGATAACTGATGCTTGCAAAATTTAAAACTACCTAACTGTGTCATAGTTACTACTTATTACTACTATAACTAATTATTAGTTACTACTTGTTAGTTATAATATAATCTACTGATACGGCTTACGAATATGAAATTATAAAACTATTGAATGCTGTTCTGAGCCCAGATTTTTGGGTTGAAATTGTATGAGATTGAGCATTGTTATTGTAATCCTGAAAAATAATAAAATTATGAATTAAGTATTTTAGTCACAATTATAATTGATTTAAACCGATTTCCGTTTGGACACTATACAGCGGTAATGGACCCGAATTTTAGTGGGAACTTTCAAAGTTTCACTTGACTATATCCAACAAAATACAATTTACCGTACATTTTGATTAACTTTTTTAATCACTCAATTAAAATAAATTTTAAATGATTATTTTATTAATTTTTCATTATTAAACACTTCCTTCATAACAATGATTCAAATTAATTATTTTCTTTATCTTTATTTTAAAAATCAAATATCACAAAATATTTTAAACGTTCAACTGTTTCAAATGTATTTTATTGAACATGCGATTTGTTACAGTAGGTATTTTATCATGAGTCCTGAAATCGTAAATAACTCGATTATATTTGCCAAGTTGGCCTTTCAAATTATGTTAGTACGTAATATTATTACTAGTGTCTAGTGTTAACAATTTGCTGCATTTTACTAGGCCATTACTAGATTTTCTTAGGGCCCCTAAACCATGAAAATTCACAAATAAACAAGCTGGTGAAATCTTGAGTTTACTCCGAAAATTTATCCGATTCCAAGAATTATGTTTTGAGTTATTTAGATGAATTTATTATATTTTACTAGGGAATTTTTGAATTTGTTTGAGTGAAAAACTTATATTATAAGCACAAAAACAAGCTTGATGTGATACAGGCACTATAATGTAAATTTTCTCTTAGATCATGAAAACCATTTGTGTAAATATGAAAAATTATGCATATATTTTGTTTTCAATTTTCTTTATTTTGGCACCGGAGTGTTTGAGTGTTGATTTTCGAAGTTTTGGTGATCTAGAAAATTATAAAATTCCCTAGCAAACTGTAGCTAATTTCATTAAATAATTCAATACAACATATTTTTTGGAAGTAGACAGTCTGCTGGTGCTGACGCCATCTTTGAAACCTCCCCGGAAGTAATAGATGTACTAGTAAAATTATAAATGGCTTATCGAAATCTATCAAATGTTTAATAATTGTTATTTATTTCTATCATAATATTCCAGTGCCAACTTGAAGTTTCCCTTGATTCGATACCTGGCTTGACATACATTATACGTACAACTTAACTTACTGTACACGATATGAACTTACCATAACTTGGGTTACGTATGAATTTATATAAGGTGCCAAATATCTTCCAACGTTAGTTCCATCTGAGTCAAATATTTTGGTCGAGTCATTTGTAGTGTTCGATAAGTAAAATGATTTCTCAATGGGATCTAATATTATGAGATTCGATGTATACACATTTATTTTCTCTAAGACGTAAGAAACAACGTACTTAGACTTATATTTATACACAATCGTTTGGTTCATGTCCTCGACAACATAAATTAGAAACCTGAAAATAAATTGAAATAGTAATTTCATTATGAGAAGTTGTTATCAACGTATTAACAGATCATTGCTTTCGATCTTCAACGATGGTCCAACTTGTAAACAGTACAATTATTAATTTTATGAACATTATTTGTGTTATTGGTTTTTTTTTCGGCTGACATTTTTGGCTCTAATAAAAAAGCAAGGGTGACATTCATTCTATTTGGAATCTAACACGCATTGTAATTTATAACAGACAGCGTCGATCGATGTGTTATTTTTCGATGGTTTTCGATATAACTACGATAAAAATAAATAAACAAAACCCTGGTGGAATAATAAAAACCGTTCTTTTTTTTAATAAACTTGGACACTTATTGGGAAATCAATATCCGTTTGGTACAGTTTTTGAAATAAAACAATAATTTTAATGATTCAGCTTCTGCTTATTATTTTATCCCTAATCATAGATCATAGAGATCTTAAAATACAAATATTAAACTAAATTCCATGTTCTTGATGTAGTTGCATTTTTATCAGTATATAATGACTTAATAAATACATTTCAAAATTTATAAGTACCTATACATAAATATATTAATATGATATTAAAAGATTAAAAAAAATTAGGTATGGAATAATTATAATTTTTCTTATCTTTTATTTTTACCCATTTAAATAAAACAGAGTATGTTGATTGATATCGTCGTATTATAATAAACTAATAAATATAAAAAGTATATTTTCAACCTCAGTGTTAATCATTTATTATTTAATAACGATAAATAACTAAAATGTAACTATCGTATCACATATCTTAGTAGCAGAGCTTTCAAAGGTTATAATAATGATTATGTATTCCGCTTTTTACGAATGTAAAATGTTGATATCAAAAAGGTTACACTCATAAATCTGTTTATATGTCAATGGTTAATATTGGTTACGGTTACAATTTACAATGTGAAAAAAATATTTTAACGGAATATTATGTATCCGGTAATGCAAAAACTAAAGTTGCAACTATAACGTTAGTATATAATCGTATAATTTAACCGAACGTTATTTTTACTGGAGTGTTTTACCGGCGTTGTGCAAAAACTCTCTATTAACAAATAATTAAATACCGTAAAACAAAACATAACGCTTGACAAAATATATTATATATCATTAAACAAAACATAAATCAAAAAGTAATTTATAGAATATCATTGAACGAAAAATAACGTGAAACGAAATATTTTAAAATTTATTTATTTAAAAGGTTTATTGGTTTTGTAGAAACATTTATTTCATGCAAACAATCTAAGAATTGATTATAATATTGTATCCGGGCCAATATCTAACCGCGTTAATTATTATTTTTAAATTCGATAGGTATTAACACTATTCTAAATAACGATAAACGGAAAATTTGGATAACGTTTTAATTCTAAATATCATAAAACGGATTTTTTTTCAAATGTAAGCCCTGCTTAGTAGGAAGGAAAACAGTAACACAATAAATAACAATTATTTTTGACTTATATTGTAGGCCAGCTTGAGCAGTTAAAAACAGTAAAATCGAAATTCAATAGGAATTTATCAATTATCTTATAATATCAAGTTAATCGTGTTGATTTTTCTTAATAATGTTGAATTATTTTTTACAAACGTCCTAGAACAAAATATCAAGATGACCACCGGCCTTTATGGTTTTAATTACATAGCTCACCTCACACCTATGACTCAGGAACATCATTGTACTTACACTTCTTCATTTATCCACGTATATGATGTTTTTAATTTTTATCCTAAGATATTGATAATATTATAATGAACAGAGGAAAAAAATTAATTGTAGACCCATAGGCCATAGCTACAATATTGATAGCTAGTTTTGATCTATAAATAATATTATTTGTTTTGAGTTAAAGAAATAAATAGGTACTTATACAATTAAATAGTTTTTACTCGTTTTGCACAAATTGTCAACCGAAAAAAAACCAAGCAACATAAAAAAAACAACAAAATCAAACTAGTGAGGTTTGTCTCGATGTAATATCGGCAAAGCATAATAATACCTAGGTACATACCGGATGTGATTCGTTCTCGGATCGTAGAATAAACTGGATCGGATTTTTGAGTTTACGTACCACGTTATTTCTTTATGCTGTTTATTGTGTTCTAGGTACTTTCTCATATTATTTTGTCTCACTAATTTGTATTTGTTCACCGAGCGATTATCCCAGATGTACGATATAGTCCTTAACGGTAGGGGAAGGAGGAAGCACAGATGTTTTTTCGGGATAAGTTTCGGACACGTCACGTTCAAGATGCGCAACTTTAAGGGTGAACAATTTTGCTGCTCACGGAACATCGAGGGAAGTTCCCTGTACTTAAGCGCCTGCTGTATCAAAACAAAATTTGATGTAAAATAACGATACATTATAGAAATATAAAAATGTGCTTGGCCAGTCGTGATAGGTATACCTAACATGTAGGCATACAGTGACATGTGTACGTGTACCTACGCTTTTTGAAGGAACTCGAAGCGTATAGGTCACGTCACAGTTATGGGTCATGGGTGTAAATTAAAAGAACTAAAACAACTATAATTTAGGCGATCAGTCATTTCGCGGATGATAAATTATGAAATCGGTCATATTGGAGAATCACTGAAGTCTTACTAGATATTCAACTTCAAACTCCTGAAACTGACTAAAAATGTATCCACCAAAAACAATATTGTATATTTGAAAAGTTATGTTTGTTGATTTATATCAGCATTATATTGTTTACTTAAATCCCAATACAAAAATAAGTGATTCGATTCAAAGTCAACTAATTACCTACAACTTTTGTATCTATATGTACCTTATGATTCATGATATTAAAACAACTCTGCAGCACGAGTTTTTCATATTTTATGTTAAATTAATTCTCTATTGAGTTCATTTTAGCTCAAAAAAGAGGGGTAAGTAGAGACAATATTTTGTTCATTTTTGAACCAATTATGAAAAATTTCAGAAATGTTTTGTTATTATACTCTGGTGCTTCAGCACGTTTTTTTTTTATTTATTAATACAAATTTATTATTTATAGAATAAAATAATGCATGAAAATATATTATTAAACCGATTGGAATTTTGTGGAACATTTTTTGTAATTTCCAGAACCGGAGGAATAGAGATATCCATGCGATCAATTTCTAATATTTTTTAACATAGTACCCATTCGAGCACAATATGATTTACCTATCCAAAAAGTTATACTTACTTCATCATCTTTATGGTATGATATCGACACTAAATGATTGGGCACAAAAGATCGATTGAAATGTTGCAACCGGCGGTTTTCCCAGAAAAAATTGTGTTCCACGACATCGGCGGCAAAGGAGAAGCAACCGGGAAAATTTGGGTCGTAAGAATCACTTTTCCCCATGATTTCGTGATAATTTCCATTGTAGTCAGATGTGTGAATGACTTGGTTTTCAGTCCAATATAACATCCGCTTGGTCAGGTCTATTCCCAATTTCTCCGGGTAGGCCAAATCGTATTTTCCTTTAGTAATTTCCACCCTGCGATGTAAGTTACAAATTTCAGAAACGAATACAATAATAATGTTGTGGGTATCGAATTATAAAATGTTTATAAAAAAAGTAAATAGCTCGAAACAAGGTGTGGCTGACGGGACATCATAATGGGAGTTTTAAGATCATATAGTTTGCAGTAAGTACAAAAAAACAACGACCTAATAACGTATCTGTCATGTCGTGTTGAGATTGATATAGATTGATGATAGTCCAACAGTTATGTAGGAGGGAGTTAAGAAATTTAAGTATTTATGATTAGTTACTGTAGAACATATTAGTTATACATATTAGGCGAAATGTATCAGGGAACATTCATGGCCTTAAAATATGTGCATGTATCAGTATAATAGCACATATTATTACCTTATATTAAACACGTGTGAGTTGATTACGAAATGTTTATCTTGTTTTAATATTTTGCTCAGACTTCACAAAATATTAAAATTTCGTGTGGTTTTACTGTAGGTATTTGGGTAAAATTTACTAATAAAAATAAGTATAATATACTTCTTTTCATAAGTAAATTTTTTTATACTATAAAAAAAACATTTTGATTTGTATGTGGGAAAAGAGACAGGTATTTAAAAATAAAAAATAAAAATACATTACATCTCTGCGAACCTTAAGAATTTGATTTATACATTATACGTATAAGTATAGACAGTTTTTGGAAAGAATGTTGAACCCATCAATAGCCAATTTTATGACAGCCTTGATGTTTTACATACCTGTTGCCTCCATCAAAATTTACGCGTTCGATACTTCCTCTTCCTATGGTCTCAATGTTGCAAAAAAACAGTAATCCAAGAGTGGAATCAATAACCATTGACCTAGGCATGTCCAAAAACTTTGCCAAAACCATCATTTTATTGGTTTTAGTGTCATATGCTTCAATTGTGCCTCGATTACCATCACTCCAAAAAACCTGTAAACAACAGAACATTGAAACGTTGTATAAATTTGTAATTTTTATAGAAAAAATAATATTATTACTTTATGATTGAAATCGTCGACCAATACACATTCTGGTGGATTGTTGAAATTAACAATAAATATACTAGAGAATTCTAATGCAGCCGTTTTTATTTTTTTAACTCTTTTTGAATCTTCGTTATTAAACATGTAAACAGATAATTATGCGATTTATAATTTAATATTTATAATATATGAATCATTCATCGGTAATTATAATGGGAAAAAATTAACTTGAATTGGTTAAGTTACAAGTTAATGGTTAGGTACCAAATAATATATACTTATAGCTCTATCATTTTAAATTAAATATGAACTCAGTTTAAAAAAAATAGCTAATTCGTTTTTTAACTACTTGCCATCTATCTAAGTGAGACAATTATTAGGTCAATAATGATTTATCAACTTTAAAATTATTTAAATAATAATTGGTCCAGTTAGTTCTAACTAATAAGTACTATTTTTTCTTATTGAACACTATTGATTTAGGTAATTATTTGTTTAACCGACTAACTTATCAAATAAAGAAACATTTATATTATATTCTTTATTATATTTCAAATAATTGACTACAGTGAAATAAACAAAAATAATATCAAAGTTAGATACATTCTAAATAACATAATTATTATTATCATTCAGTATTGACCTGGATAAACGATGGTGAAAACCATATTCAATGTTGGAGGTAATGATGTATTGGCTATTACACTTGTTTTGGCCTGAAACATCAATATTAAATATTAATATTGTAAACACAGATAATTAATATAAACAATTAATTGTAAATAATTGTAAAAAATGTAATAAAATATAAAAATACTATTTAAACAAATTATAAGAACAGTTTGTTTTCGTAAACATGTTCAATCTAAAATTGTTAACTGCTTTTGAAACACCCTCGTCACGAACCTTTGGTAAATCTAATAACCAAATTTCAACTGAATTGGATAGTTATAGACACTTATAGTAAAACTGGAGTAACAAAAACTTTCAGGAAACTTTTATGATACATCCACTCATTCCTCTTTAAACACTTCTGTACTACAAAATATACAATTTGGAATTGTTTCAATCCTTTGAAAGATGAAACTAATAAAAATGTTTAAAGTTGTTTTAATGGGTTCTCTGCACTTTAACATCTTCACATCCTAAAATATGGACATTTATTGATTGTTTGAAAAAAAGAAGGAAGTATTCAGAAGAAATCAAAAAGCTTATAGCAAAAGATGTACCAAAAAAAAAACCAGGACAGCAAAAATAATGATACACTAACCCCAAGATTTCGTAACCATCCTGCCGATCAATGCTTACAACTCATAACTGGTATATTCCACAATTTAAATTTTTTATATTGATCGAATACAACTTCAACTTTACCTAAGAGCATTAGTTTTGTCTTATTTTTGTATAATGTCTCAATGCAATAAATTATGTTGTGATTTGGTCTTGTTTTTTTTAAGATCGGGAGTTAGTGAATGTAGTTAGTGAGTTAGTTTGAATGTGATTGTCACTCAGTATAAGAGCAGGTTGCCAGATATTTGTTTCCAATTAGATAATCGCGAATTGAGCAGGTATGGCTGATTGTCAATATATTGATTGTTTCTGTTGTTTAGATTCTCCAGTAGAACGGCATGGTATTATAAATAAATATTTTATATTTAATATAATTTGAATTGATAAACCGTATTCAAGCAATAATAATCATAATATAAAAAATATAATTTTTCTACAACTTAGAATATTATATTTGAAGAATTAAAATGATATTATATTTGACTAATTTAGTATATTTTAATAAATTTGACGGAAACTGACTTGTCTTGTGCTAAAATTCGCTGAAATTCCATATGCAATGAATTGTCGGGCCCGCTTGAAGCAAAACAAATATTGCCCAATTTAAATCTGAACTATCTGCCACAGAAGTTTTAATTTTATAAAATAAATCCAAACGTATTGGAAGTTAACGACCCTTTTTAAAGCCAAGTAAACTTTGTTAATTTTACTTGATTTTTTTTAAATGTTCAGTGATGATATTCTCATATTGTATTATGTACAAGGAAAGAAATCGAAATTGTTTGAAACTGTTAAACGTCTAAAACCATATTAAAGTGTTCAAATGCATGCCGAGTTCAAACAGACCATAAAAAAAAAAAAAATCAAAATGATCTGTTAGCCAATATCATTCTAAGTTTAGGATTTTAAACAAATGTATTCTTCAGCAGAAAATATTAAACACATTTTGTAACGAAATAAATAAATAATTTAACTTTAGATAATATTCCTTTTGTTTTTGTATTATAAATTATAATGTTGTATTTATAGCCATTATGTTACCCTATATTCCTAACAAGTATAAACAGTAGGTACATAATAGTATAACTGTTCGAGTCATTAAATATGAAAAACGTAATACATTTAAAATAAAAATAACAATATTAATTATTAATAACATTAATTTAAATAAATATAAATTGTATGTAATAATATGTATAATGCATAAATATTCAAATGTTATTGTAGAATTGAGCTAAGGAGGCGCTCAAGCATAATATAATATGTCTAGGTAATCGTCATTAATCGTCAATTACTGAAAATCAACTCATTATTTTCAAGCAATGTAAACATTATTTTATTGAATAAATGAGATAGGTATTAATCCATTACTCAAATTAATACATTATCTCCAACTAATTATACTCGTACTACTTTTACGTTTATTGTATATTACTATATTATTACGTACCTATTTTATAAGAATTTAAAATTCCTAAATCGAAAATTGTATACGATACAGAAAACAATTTATATTTATCTTGTGTCCGTAAATTATTTGCCACGTGCCATTATCCTTAAACTAAGTTATAATGAGTGAATATGGCTTTTGAATGTAATTTACTGTCGATCGAATAAACAATATTAATCAACGTCCAACACACTTCAAATTTATGAGTATATATTATTGTACATGTCGTAACCATACAACAAGTTGTTCAATGTCAAATTGGCATACAACAAAGAACCTATTTCATTTGATTTACATAATATTATGATGATTTCTGATGACCGTTTATTTGATCAGTACTCATTAAGTTGAAGTGAAATTGCAATTTATAATTTATAATTTGCCAAGTGTCAAAATTACAATTTTCATATCTATCACGTCCTCATCACTAGAATAAAATGAAGAATAAATCGAATATGGTTTATTGGTTTTACAGTGATATGTTTATTAGTATTTGTGTTTGCCATTGATTTTTGGAAAAGCTCTAATCTTCAACTTTGAGAGTGGTTTCTGGTTAAAAATTAATTAAAAATGTAATTTTATATAGAAATCAATAGAACTGTATTTGTAAAAAGAGGTCAACAAAATAAATTATTAGTAATTTAAATATTATAATATACATTAATTGTTTAGTTAATATTATGCCGGATTTATTGACGGTACTGCAAGTTGGCTACCTCATTCTCAATAACTGTATCTAATTATTATTTATAATATACGTAATTATAAAAAGATTTAAGTTTGATATTTTGTTAAATTACAACAAACAAATTAAAATTGTTAGATTCTGAGCGGAGCGATGAATGTATAGATTTTACAATGATGAGTGTGTTTATTTTTTTAAATTTCTTTTTGTGTCTGTCATTACCTTATAGGACGGTAAAAGTGCTTGGATTTTCATCAACAATATCTTTTCTGATAGAAAAGTGAATCTAGTTGGTACTTTGCGGGGACAAAAGCAAACATTTTTCAGTAGTTTTAAAAGTGCAGTGAAAAACAAAAGAAAAATTAAGGAAAAACGGGAATTTTCCATCAATCTGAAATCAACTTATAACAAAATCAGTTTTGGTTTTTGGTGTAATTCTAAAAGAAACTGTAGATACATGAAATTTTGACTGAATGTTTATATATTATAATTTATACAGTATAATGTTTTCAAAATATTATGACTTATATTGAGCTGTTTAAGTACATTTTCAGTTTAAAATTTATTTAGTTTTCTATTCTATACATTTCAATACAATTTTTTTTGTTGGGTAAAAAAGCTTGAATAGAATTTGATAGACGGCTCTTAATATATTGATTCAAAGACAGATGAAAAATATTAAAAATCCATAGTCACAATTTATATTTATAAGCATTTAAAGTTCAAATATTGACAAAAGACGTAAAATTCACGAAAATGTGCAAAATTATTTTGATTTAGAAATTCATAAACAATTTTCTATTTAAATCTATGATTTGAAAAATATGCAATACAATATTCTTCATAACTTTATCAAAAAAAAAAAAAAACAAATGACTACAAGCAAATTGAATTAAATTTTTATGAGCGTTTGAAGTTCATATTTTTATAAGATTGGATATTCACTAGATTTCTCATGTAGAGATTTTGTTATTTTGTTGTAATTCAAAAACAAAAAACTGTAGATACATTACAATTTCATTGAATGTTTATATTTTAATTTTCTATACACCATACAATTTTGAAAATATTTTAACTCTTCTTGAGCTGCTTATGTACATTGTCTGTTTTTAATTCTTAATTTTTTTTTCTATAATTGTCATTACAATTTTATTTGTTAGGTAAAAAAGCGCGAAAATTGAACACAAGGCTTCTGATATATATTGTTACAAAATTTATAGAATATCAAAATTTTATAGCTAAGGATTGAATATTTAAAATAAGGTTCCACGTAAATATGTTATATATAAATCTATTCATCCACAATGATATCATTATATATCTTTAGTTATATCATAATACTAACTGACTGACTGACCGTCTTCGCTCAGAATTGTTTTCTTATAGAGTAATATTAAATCATTAAATTCAAATTTAATACCATCCATTACAGTGACCCACTTGTAACCTACTGTACAGCAAAGCGACACCCACTTGCACCTTTTTATTATTGTTTGAATTTTCAATTTCGTCCAAAATGTTTATTTAAAATGTATATAAAAAGAAAGTTGTATATGGACAACTTATATTACCTTGTATTAAATTGTGAAGCCTTAGCTATTTAAATTAAAACATTTTTAATTATTAATTTTTATAATCTGAACATTGTAGATTCTTGCAACATTCTTTTATGTATTTTAAATATTTATAAGAAATACTTATTTCGGATTTTGTGTTGCATTTTTAATAGTTCAACCAAGCCAAAACAGTTTTACTAATACTTATAATACCAAAACAATTTGAACATTTGAAATGCCTGTTATATAAACCTTAACATTTCTTTAATTATTTTCTCATTGTGTGTAGTAAATAGTATATACACAAATACAAGTGAAATTGCCTTCCCACACGAGCCACACATACTATTTCAAGCCTCTGCGTTCATCGATCACGGCAAAGGTATTGTAGAGATCTATGCAACAACCAGACTATACTACGAAAACGATATTTCACGAAAGAAGCAATTTGGTCTTATTTATTTTAAGCGTCATGCATGAATATAATTTGAATATAAGATGTAACCAAAAGTTAATGTTATGTAAGGACCGTGGTATAAATTTCAGTTTCTGGTTTTGCAGGAGATACTTGTGAAATACGCAACTAGCAATTTTGAGGATTCCCCACATTACCGCCCACCAGACGGAAAAGGGCCACCTTCCAAAGCTTCAACTGTCATCGAAAACTAAACGTTCAGTGCGGACGTGACAACAAAGTAATTGAAATATGTTGTAAGTTGCTAAGAATAATATTTTTTTGAATAACAAGTGTAAGAAAATACCCAACAAAATATATTGTATGAGCAGAAATCATAATTTTATGTGTGAAAATCCAAATTAACTCAATATTTTTACTTGAATCGCTAGTACAAATGTTGTGGCCTCTTAAGATTTGCCATATCTCGTTTGTAAAATCCCGAACCATGATAATCATTCTAGATTGTACTGTATAATTTACATAGGATTTACCGGGATAGATTAGTCTGAAAGCAGATTTTTATACCTAAGGCAGTCTGCAGTAAAACTTAGGTTTAACAGGTAAATTCTTACATCAATTTAATTAGATACATTCGTATTATAACATATTTATATACTGTCGATTTTTCACATGGAAATTTACAGTAAACATTATAATAATGCCTACCTACAGCTTAAGTGATACTACAAAGTTATTATAATAATTGGCAATTTTAATGTTGATAATATCACATATTACTACGACTGTGATAGGCAAATGATAAATAAAATATTGTTATATGATTTTAATAATTATAGTGGCCCACAGACAATAAATGGAAAATATGTGTTTTGAACATCATTGTGAACAACTTGTGATATGAAAACAAATCACACATAGCCCGCCACATAAAACCAACGTTAGTGAATGGCGTTGGACTTATGTTATTTTATATTTTTAAATGTGCAATTAAAAGTTAAAATTCAGTACCATAGACCATAGTCAATAATATTATTGACAAAGGATGAGGAGAGTGATCACCAAATCACTCCCACTACCTCAGAGCCACCACTGGTATAGTAGTAGGCTAGCTACAAGAACAAATTCAAAAATAGATTATCATAATTATAGATGTCTATATAATTTTAAAAATGTTGATATGATAATCTCACAAAGTGTTGAAATAAACCAGAACACACAGATTAATTTCCTTACTTATTTGGATTTTATTCAGAGAGATGAGAACTTCAGTGATCAAAATCTATTATAAATATTTATAACACGCATTTCCAAGGATATGAAATAATTAAAACCAAAACTTATTTTATAAAACACATTTAAATATAATATACAATCGGTATTTAAATATTATTTATAAAATTAAATTTTTTTATGCTTAAATATAATAACATTTTAAAACTTTGTTCCAAACTGTACTAAAATATCAGTTATTTTTCATAACAACTACCGAAAAGTCAGATATGACTTTCAACGTTTATGTTAATATCTAAATAGTTTTTGAAAAAGAAAAGTAAAAATGTTGTTCTTTATGCAAAAGAAAGATGCAAGTATTTATTGAAGAATGTAGGAATTGATTTTGAGACTCTCAACACTTCAAGAAAGTTTGGAAAAATAATGTATACAAATGCAGCCAAATAATGTTATTAACTTTGATAATATATATTTTCAAAATAATTTTATTCATCCCTTTTAAACTTATTTAATTCAATCAATTATCCTACTATAGGTACCTTTAATCTTTTACCTATTATATTTTCATAATATATTTAATATATAAAAAATAATAAAATTGCATACACATATTATAATACGTGGACGATTATTTATTAAAATTATTTTTTAATGTTTCACTTTCAAAATACTATATAAAAAGACATTATACAAAATATTTACTCCCATAAATTCAACGAGAATCACTATGTTTATATCATAATATTATAATGCTTGAAAAAATACTACAATAAATTATTTTAAGATAATTTCATCGGTAGAACAAATACTCGCGACGGCGATGTACCTAGAATGCCTATCCAGAACGCCGTGACATAATAATATTATTATTGGAATTCTTAGAAAAATACAAAATAATTTATTATACTTACAATTCAGTAAAATTAAAAATCAAATAAATAAGTAGGTACATGTTATTTCAGTACACTATGAAGCTATTAAGTTAAGTGTATAAATTGTTGTTTAAATTTAAAATCCTCCTAAAAACTAAAGATATGATTCATCGCAATCAAATTCCGATTTTATTTTTTTAGGTTGTTGAATCATAATATACCTTAAAAGTTATGAGTGTTATGACGTATGAATATTTCTGTACTAAAACTTCAGGGGTTCTAAGTAATCAATGAGGTTAGGTGGTTAGGGGAACGTTAGGTCAAGTTAAAGTTTTCAGGAATCTACTACTGGTCATTCCACAGACTATATTTTTTATCACAATTTAAATTATTAAAGATACGAAAAGGAATAAACTAATACAGATAAGTCAATTCATGTATACGTTTTATTTTTAATTTAAATATCGACTTACTAACCAAAATTATAATTATTATAACCGATATACATAGTGATGCGGTAAGAGAATAATCTTTTTCAAATTATATTATTACCGGTAATTTTTTTTATTATTATATTTTATTTTTAATGACATAGTGAAGTGATTATGTGAAAGTTAGTACTACTGGTATGAGATACAGTCGTACAGACCTACATTAGAACTACTGTACAAGAAACTATTTAGTATTTAGTATTTTACCACCGATCAATGAATTATTGAAGAAAAAGAAAATTACATAATATACTCTCAAAAGATAAGTATCGTAATTTTACATCAGTATATGCATATTAATTGTCATTGAAATATAAAAAGGTTTGCGATTAGAAAATTGAAATTAATCACTTCATAAATGAATACTTCATCAGACTAGTAATTAGTATACGTCTATTTAATAGAAAATGCTTAATCCTTGAAGAGTATAAATGAATATACCTAGCTTTTTTTACAAAAAACATACACCGTGTATTCATAAAAGACTATATACACTTAGTTTTGGTATGTTGTATTTTAATAAAAAAACTTATTGATCTATCCTCTATTTATCTTCTTCAAATGTTTGTTAAAATCTGTAATGATGCATCGTTGGTTTATTTTATCAATTATTAAATAATCAAAACTGAATTAAAATCTAAGTAAGAATATAATAATTACGCTAGCTAGAATTATCTGAATACAAATATTTATAAAAATCAAATAAAAAAATAACGAGTTCTTTGCGCTTCACGTCTTGTACCTATATATTTAATGTGGTTAACGATAATAATTATTTAAAATATTCATCCTAAAACCGAGAACACATTTTATAAAAATGAATGGTGATTTGATGATGATGATGATCCTGTTTTAGATTTTGAGCAAGCCAATGAGAATGTATTGATTTTACAACAACGAGCTTTTTTATATATATTTTTTATGTCTGACATCCCCAATTCAAGAACAATAAAAACCCTCCAATCACATCACTGAGTAGAAAATTGGATCTAGTGAGTAGTTTCAAATGTTCGACCTAGCTTACTTTTTAACAGTTATTTTCCAAACAAGTTTTTCTTAGTTCATAACTATTGAAAATACATAGTTTCTTAGAGCAAAAAATAATAACTAGGTAATAACAATGTTTTTGGAAAAATTAGTTCAACCTACCATATTATCCTAATAATAAATATAGTTATGAGTTATGTAATATAGGTAATTCTTAACATTAAGCACTAGAACAACGTTATTTATGTTTAGTTGTAACATCTCGTATAAGATTTTCGACCGAAATATTAACTGTCCTAATTCCTTAAGTAAATTGTCCTTCCATACTTTTTCTTCTACTCGTAATACTCGGTCAACAAATATCATCTATCTTTGATTCTCAATACAGAAGTAACAAATTTTTCAAACAATACCCCTCTCAGATGAATTGCCAAAATCATAGAAGAACTAAAATTCGATTTAGGTATATCACCAAACTTTGTTTCATTTATAATATATATATTGTAAATTAATACTTGTTAATTCATAGCTATAAGTATTTATATTTTTTGTATATTGTATTTCTTTATTTTTCATTTTATTATTCACGAATGATTGTTATTATTTTATAATTTATGTAGGTAATTTTGCCGTTTAATTCTGAAATAAATAGATATAAATAAATCATAAAATAAAATTATCTTATAAATAGAGTCATTAGAAACATCCACAGTATTAGGTCAAACACGAAAAACAATATAGTTTATTTAGTGTATGGTTCAAAAACTATGAATAATATTGGATAACTAAACTTCTTAACGCACAATAAATATTATGATATATTCGTAATTTATTTAAAAATATTCCAGGATGGGTGGATGGTAAATAACAGATTCATACAAATTGTATTCATCAATTAAATATGTTGTCGCTCATCGAGTTGAGATAGGATTGACTCAAAAGATTAACTATTTTCTGAAAAACGGTGGGAATTATACAGTTACATATTATTCATAAAGTTAAGAATATGAAGTATAAAGTTAAAAACTTTAAAAAATAATTGACATTATCAAGATAAGAAAATATAGAATAACAAATTCACTGAGATGCATCATAAGTTAATAGAAAGTGATTTTAGAAGGATTAAACTGTTAATTAAAACGTTTTTTATAAATGAAAATAATAATAATATAAACTACTGTTCGATGTATTTTCATTAAGTTGATATAAACAGGGAATATTTTTACTTACTTGCACAGTATATGTTTTATATACATTTAAAATGCAATTTATGTACCCAAAATTGCTTTTTCATTTGATTTTTATATTGGATTCAATTCTATAAAATCACTTTTCAACCGTTTACGACAGAAGTATTCGTAAACTTGTTTTTGTTATGTTAGTACACATGTCGGGGACAGACGTACAAAACTTTTAAATGGTATCTCATTGTATTTGAATACACATTTACGAAATACATATTATACATTGCGTTTAAGTTCACACATTTCATTTAAGAACATATATTTTTAAAGTCTTACTCGTTTTATGCGCATTTCACTGTGTCCATAATTAGGGCCACATCCTAGTCCTACACATATATAATGTGTTTATGATATAATACTCTGTCTTTGTTACAGCTATAATATTATAATGTTTGTATTCATACCTAATGTTTACACTCAAGGTAAATATGCAATGCGTATTATAATCGTATAGACATGCCATAAACACGGACAGTGATTCTATAAATAATGGAGCCTTGACGGAAACGCTCGCAATAATGACCGTATTATAAGGTCGGTTGGTATCGTGACTCGTGAGCAAGACCTGTTACATCACAGGAATTTATCTATACACTGATCTTTTTTCTTTTCCAAAATCGTCTCTATAGTAATTATGCTTACAGTTTCGTGTTCAATATAAGACTTTGGGATACAGACAATATAAGAATATTACAAGTAAATTGTCTAATAAAACTCTTATCCTCCAACACCTGTCGGTATAATGTTATATACATAGTAATTTCAGCTCGATTTAATCACTGGTTTACAGAGTCAATCGCGTTTATAAGTATACAAAGGGAAAAAAAAAACCATAACCCATATTATATAATTCGTTTGTAATGTTCCATTGACCTTTTTATTAGAATCACTGGCCAGTGGTCAATGAGTTTAGTTGAATTACTTTTATCGATTTTATGGCATTGAATAGTCAACACCCAAGCTGATTATAATCACGATATAACCATAACCAGAAATGGGTTCATCATTGGGAGGTCTGACAAATTAAAGTACATAAAGACGACGAGAATTAAAAATGATCTACTCTCTTTGCTTGAAACAACTTTATTACAATTTCACAATAGATTTCTATTACAGAATTATTTTTACGTTTAGTAAGTATAAAAATATAAAAATGAAAAACATCTTTTGTACCGTAAAATGTATACAATTCGCAACTTTAATACAAGAGTTTTCAAACTTGATTTTTATATAAATTAAAACGAACATTAACCGTTCAGCTAGATTTTAATAACGTGAATTAGAATTCGTCAGAATTTGATATGTAACCGAATTTTATCAAACAATATTTGTTAATTTGTTGTAATTCAAATTAATATTAATGACTTATTCGACTTGAAACTTTCTATTATTATTAATATTAATATTTTTAATTTCTACTCAAAATTAAATATTCCAACCAGGGACTGGAACCTCTTGAATTTATCGGTAATTGTTCCGGAAATGGTTTTCCAAAAATAAAATAAATGTTTCGGTTCGGTTGTTGTTTTTTGATAAAAAAAATAGAGCTTAAAAATAATTTCGGTACCGGTAACAGATAACTTAGGTACCGAAAAGTATAACAATTTTAAATACATATCCGGAATGCGGGGTTTAATTAATAGTATAAGAAGTATTAGAAAACTCATTTGATCGTACATAGTTTATACACTTATCTAGCGTTTTCCAAATCATGGGTCGCGAATCGTGGTTACTATTACTCTTATTTCAGTATTTTTTTTATTTTTTTATAGTTTATCTTATTTATTTATTATGTGTTATGTATCAAGTATTGTATTTTATAAAAATTCAATGATAAAATTAGTAATAAAAAAATTATATTTATTTGAGGCATACTTGATTTCTTTTTAGCAGGGGTTAGCTTTCCCATTAAATATTAAATTTATGGGTCGCCATTGCAAAAAGATTGGGAAACACTGCACTAAACAGTAATACCATTAAATTATGATAACTAAAATCATTTTATTTTTTACAAACACATTTGTAAGCGTGAATCCTTTAATTTGTATTTGATACACGTTTGAATGTGTTTGTCTCCTTCATTCAGAATCGTTTATTCGTAAACAATAATTTACTATAGAAGTATATCCTACAATTGTTAAATATTAAGATATATACTGATTTTTTGTTAAATTCATGCCCCCTCCCCCCTCCCAAAAAAAAAAAATTTAAAAAAATTATTTTTTCGAAAAAACTGAAAATTACTATAAAACGTAGGTATATGTAGCGAACTCCCAAAATCATGATTCAATTTAGCTCAATAACTACGTTTGTAGGTGTTATGCTTACATAAATATTGAATTTTTAACTACAAAATAATTTTTAAATTTTCATGATTTTAATGAATTTTGAAGAATTTTAAAGTTAGTATTTTTAATGCTCATAAAACTAATCGTTCTAGGTATGTATTTTTGAAATATTTTATTATCTGAATGAAAAACCTACAAGGAATCTTATATTACATTTTTATAGTTAATATTTGGGAAAATGGACAAGCCTGTAATTTCTTTTATATTTAATTACAACAAAAAAACTAAATCCGAAGAAAATTAGTATTTTAGAACTAATTCCAGTATTTCATTAATTTGTTTAAGTTGAAAGTTGAAAGTTTAAAGTTTTTTCTGATTGTTTTAAAGAGTTCTGTAAATGTTCTATTTTGAATTAACAAAAGTACCTACCATGTAGATTAAATTTTCTATCAGAAACCACCCTCAAAATTGAAGATGTCTGTAATATTTGTAAATTTAACACATTCATTACATCAGAATCTACAATATTATATTAAATAGAATCCAATGCATGTAGTTATATTCTCTATGTAAAATACATATACACAATTTCTTTTTATAAGCATTTAAAGTTCGAATTTTGACAAAGCTTATCAAATTTAAAATTTTATTATTATTTCGTAATTAAAAATGTATACAATTTTCAACTTGTATACCTAAGGATTGAAAATTTAAAACAAGGTTCCACGTAAATAGGTTGTATATAAATTACTTTATTCACAATTATATCATCAAATATACTTAGTAATGTCATAGGCTTACTGACCGTTTTCGTTCAGAATTGTTTTCCTTATATCATTGAATTCAAATTTAACACCATGCATTGCAGTGGCTCGCTTGTAACCTACATAACAGCAGAGCGACATCCAACTTTTTAATTATAATAACTTACATTTTTACTGATGTCCAAATAAGTTAGATTTGAATGATTACAATGCAATCGAGACTCGAGTTACAAGGATATTATTAAAACAGCTTCCGCCTTACAAGTTAAAATCATCATCAATTTGTGACGACTAGAGTTAGGCGACCAGTAACATTATTGACTTTATACATTATAGGCAGTTATTTTAAAAATATTGTTTCCATGTGCACGCGATAGCGAATTTGGTATGTCCAAGTCCTCCGATCGACGACACTACCTACGATGGTACGCACACACGCTCCCCTCCATGGTACGTGGCCCTGGCCACACTCGAATGATACTGTGTAAATGTGTAATGTGTCTGTATACTGTATAATAATAACGGCCTATTCATTTGAATAATTTCTCCAATGCTCTCCCTAACCTCTCTCTCTCTCACTGTCTCTATGCACTCCCACCGGCACCGTCCCCGTCATCGTCTTTTCGTGCTTTTTGCGGCCGACTAAGCCGACGGACGACACTTTATTCTTATACGCCGTTTCCCGAACATGGAGGAGTAGAGCCCCGTTTCACCATCGGGTGACACAATAGGACAGCATGGTGGTAATTGGTAATGTACCCTTTTTGTAACTATATATTTCGAACATCGTGGCCGGTATTCCTGTACTTTATATTATTATTCATTATGCCATATTGGTTATTATTCGTCATATTGCCAAATTGGCTATTTATTACGAGTATTACTGTTATAATATATAGGTACTCCCGGTAATCGTCCAGAGGAGTCAGTGGGATGTAATAGTGTATCTATTTATTATTATTATGTCCAGTCTTTTCCGTTAATATTAGCTTACCCAGTTATTATACGTTGTTTGTTTTTACTTCTCTCTGTCCGAGTTTTATGCCTGACGGCTTTCTCGGCGCTAACGTCAATAATATAATGACTTTTTTTACCTAATAGTGTGACGGGTATCCTAGCAATAATAATTATAAAAAAAAAAACATTATAAATATTATTGCTAGGATACCCGTCGTCTCCTCATTTCTGGTATGAAAATATAATAGCTACAAAAATCCACGACTCTCCGACCCTTTTGGGTTTCGGCTCGTAGTTGGCGACCTTACTCGACCGCATGACTCTCGACGTCATGAGTGATATGACTCGAATTGTCACAAATTGTTAGTAATTAATAAGTTAAAAATAGAAAGGTATTTAAAAATATTTGGTCCATAACTTCAAAAAGAAAATAACTAGAGGAACTTGAATGACTTTGAGAAAATTAGAAAAGTTAAATTGAAAAATTCCAAAATGAGAAACTTATTTTGAGCCATTAATTTATAACAAATACCAAATGATACGGATAATTTATATTGCATTTGTTATTAGCTTATATAATTTATCTATAAGATTCATGCCAAAATTCACTTTGTAATATTAATTACTATATATACTTTAAATATCACAATAAAATAATTAATTCCGATTAATAGCTATATGTTAGGAGAAGTCATGTAAATTTAGAGTATTCGTATCATGAGTATTTAACGTCAGATCTCCAAACAAATTATGTAAATAATTCAGAACAAAAAATCATGAAATATGTATTAATATTAAATATTTTTTTACTTTTTTCTATAATATGTATTATACTTCTGTTGTAGCTTCCTGATAGTTCATACCTATACTTATATATATTAGTTATTTTTTGACAATCACATTGCGTAGATATGGTAAAATATTATAACATAAGTATGTAAATTCAATTCCCCTTGAATTTACTTTAATTCCAACAAAACTACAAAATTATTATTTTTTGTTTGAAATGTTAAATGTTAAAATTTGTCAAAAGTTGACATTCAAAATGTCTATTAAAAAAATGTTACCTTATTGTGGGGAAACGTGTAAGTAACATTTTACATTTTCATATGCTATTACAATTTAAAAATGTATACATTTTAACTACAAAATAATTTGCAAACACCTAATTCATGATGATTCTTACCAAAATTGCAGTTAATCACTTATAAAAATTGGTAAAACAACATTTTATATAGGATATCGTATTATTCAAGTTATATTCATGTTTTTTGGTCGAGAATTAAAATAATAAGAATTTAATAAAAAAAACCTTTATATTGTGTAAGAATGTTACACCAATTGGAAGTTCAAAGTCTAAAAAGATAAATCACATTAAAAATTACTCCATGTCAACATGTCCTAATGGAATTCCAATACCTTTCTCCCAAACAGATAAATACATAGGACTTATACTAGTTCGTTGCCTAACCTGGTCCCAACTTATAAAACCATATAAATTCCAATTGAAGAACTGTCTTCGCATGCTTTGTAATTTTTTTTAATAATAATAATATTACATAATATAAAAAAACCTACACGATGATAACGTTTAAATATCTTTGGGCTAAACTATTATAATTTATATGTATGAGACTAATCTCAAATAGTCATTTTCAATGAGTCGGTCTCAAAATAATTAGTGTCACCGATGAATGGCTTCTTCAGTCTAAAGTTTCAATTGAATATAAAATCAACCATTTACACATTTGCTTATTTGTTCTCTACAGAAAATATTGTGAATGTCATAAAAAAAAAAACATAAAAAACTATAACATATAAAAACTAAACATAGTTTGCCGAAAACTAAACTTTTGATGCACATAAAAAAATAAATGTCCAATCATAATCAAATTTGATTTTATATAGTTATATGGAATCTTGAATTGAATGTTAAATGTTATAATATTATGTTTTAATTTAATGTTATGAATTTTTAAATACAAAAATATTTGCAAATAGCTATATGCAGTTATGATGGATTTAGTCAAAATAAAATACTACTGTGGATTTACCGTATTAACTATAATCAAAACCACCGTACTTACATTTATTGTTCAAATCACAACCGCAATTCGCATTGATAGTAAATATGAGATACGTGGTTCTAAGGTGCAATCCACTAAACCTAAAAATGCTCTTGATCAAACTTAAAAATATATCAGTATAATAATTATATGAACAATTTTACAGTTTCCGATCAAATCAATCTACAAGAGTTACTTACTTAAATCACACTCTAAAAGTATAAACAAAAAATATTTTGTTTTTTTATAAAAAAAATGAATCTATAATTAAATATTATTGGTTCATACTTTGATAATGTAGAAGGGTTTGTTCTAAATATTCTAAATCAACATTTAAAAACTGGGCAAGTAGGTAACCACTAAACCAATCTGGTGTACTACAGTTATCCTTCGTTTAGATATCCAATTTCGTCAACTTAACAAAGGTGTTAAATCTATATATTTTTTGACCTTAACTGACAAAAAGTTCTCCTACATCCGGTTAGTTCGCTGTTTGGTTCAAAAACATTGTTTGTAGATACCAATAAATGGGCTTTATTACTGTAGGTAATAATAAACCATTGTCTAGTGTTGTATTAATGGTTTGTAAATTGAATTAAAATATTTAATTTATTGACTTCTGTAGTTGCTCTAAACAGTCTAAACTATTGAGTCTACAGTTTAACTCAACGTTCAAATAAAGCAAATGTACTTATGTAATTTATTTTTCATTATATTTAAAATAACCATTATCAATTTCATCGGGGCAAAACAACTTTTTTGTCTACCTGAATATAACATAATATCTACGTATGTCAAAGTCGTGAAATACATCGAATTACATAATTATATACGGTAGATAGTTATAGAAGATTCTATAATAAAAATATCTTCTATAGAATTTGCTGGTAGTATAGAAAGGAAATTTAAAAGCCATGTAAGTTATTAATTGGTTATGAACATCAAAGATTCCTAACATAAAATTGTAACTTGCAAGTTTTTGAATAAATTAAGCACGTCATATTTTTAATACTCTCATATTTCCAGTTTTACCTATAGTGCTATATTTATAGTATCTTATTTGCAATTTTATGTATTTTTAATTGAAAAATATTATAAATCAATATATGTGAACAGATATAAGCACTCATATCTTTGCGTGGAATCATTGTTTTCATAAAAGTTAATTAAGTATTTTTTTTTATTAATTTTTTAAATAATTTGTATAAATGAATTACTTTAAAATTGTTAATACAAGATTATATTAAATAAAAAAACATTTTAAATACATTTTTTCTGCTAGCTATTTGTTAATTTTGTTTGGGCATGTTTTCCACAAAGTATAAGATATTTTTGACAAATTTGTTTAGGTTAAACTTCATTAGGTATTTTTATTATAACAACAATTCTAGTACTATGATATTACAATATTATAAATGTTTAACCAGCGCCATAAAAACATCTGCCTACCTACCTAGTGTTATAGTAATTGTTTATGTTTTTCACTTCGGCAGTAGTACTTTAAATACTTCCAAGTTATAACTAATTAACTACTCGTTCAAAATTCAATATTTTTTGTATCAAAATACAATTCATGATTTATACCTAATATAATATGTCAATGGTTGTTACCATAAAACAATATTATATTCCATGACATGGATTAATCAATTGTATTTTTCCGTCTTGACATATAGCTGTCTGACTTCAACGTCATACTCATCAAGTCGGCTATCTAGTTGTTTTATATATCTATGACTTTTATGAAAACTAATAAGGAACCTTGTATTACATTTTCTAGCTTGTAAACCTAACGAAAAAATGTTATTGACATTCATACAAAAAAACTCAAAAAAATAAAAATAAAACTTGAAAATATCTATAAATATCTGAAAACTAGTATATTTTCTATAAAAACATTTAATACAATTTTATATATATAAGGTTATTATTTTTTGAATTACAACAATATAAGAAATCGTTCTATGATAGAGTAATTGGGTGAATATGCAATGTCGTAAAAATGTCAAAACTTCAAATGCTTATAAAAAAAATAATTTAAATTTACGGGAAACTCTTTTTTTTTTTTACTTAAGGTAGGAAAACTTGTTAGGAGTCGTGTATTTGGTTTTAGATTTAAATAGAAAATTTTCAATGAATTTATAACTCTAATTAATTTGCTAATTTTCCTGCTTTTGAGAGTTGTGTCAACATTATAACTTCAGATTCTCTTAAATAATTATTTTGGATGTACTCTCATCTTTTTTTTTTGTTTTCCACTAATAAATTACTAGGAATCTTGTATTAATTTTCAAGGTTTTTGACCAAGCGAATACGTTTTTATCAACACTAGTCACTAGTTAAATAAAAACTAATGAAAATATAAATTTTCTTACCCTTATAAATACCGCAAAAATAGTCGTAATCTTTTGAAAATTGTATGGTATAAAGATAATGTTAATATAAACTTTAATTTTTTTACGATTATTTTTTACTTGATTTTTGGTAGACTTTAGTGAAAACTGGCTTTCCGTAAAAATCTACTTTTTTTTCCTGGCGGTTTTGAAAACCATTGGGAATTTTTTTCTTTTTAGCCCCAACTTATCAATTAAGTTTACTTTCCAGAAACATAGGTATTGAAGTAAAAAAACCAAACCTTTTTACTTCCTCAAAAGACAAAAATAAAAAAACACAAATCATTGCGTGAAATCAATACAGTCATTACTTCTCTCTAGAATCTAATAAAATGATTAAATGTTTAATATTATTTTCTAAAAATGTATTTTGCAATGACATAAAATTATGTAAACATCATATTTTCAAAAAAATTAAGACTTTTTTAATTAATGGCTGTAAATATTATTTAATTAGGTACTTGAATGGATCATCTATACACTGTATATTAGGTATACTATCTCTGATCAGTGACCCCTTACACCACCAATCATGCTTACACATAAGTTACACATCTAGGGATCTTGAGAGCATTTTTTTAGGTGCTTATAGTTGTAATATGACAGGTAGTAAAATGTTTTTTGAACAAATTTTCTTAGAAATACCTACTTTAAATATGCAAAACAAAATCATATAGTTATTTGAATTGTTCATTCTATAAGAGGTAGTTATGTACACTTGTTTCAGTAGAATTATGCAATCAATTTCTATACAATTTTTGTTTGTAAAATAATACATTATTTAATAGAACCTATAAAATTACCTAATAGTTAATACGAATTAGTGTTATTCGATGCGTTATTTATAAATACCACGGATTTGTGTTTTAATTTATTACTACAACTCTACCCCCTCCTTCAAGTTCAATAAATATAATTTTACATTATTGTAGAGTCTATAATGGGTATCGTTCTGGTACGTTCTATGAAAGATTAATTCAGAACATTTCATGCAAATTAAAGAGATTGAGAATTATTGTTTCTTATTAATTAGTCGTTAATGAATTCCATGAATGATCAACACGCCTTTTTTATTTCCTCTTACAAAAAAAAACTTGATTAAGGAATCAAATGGGGCAAACCAGATTAGCAGTACTGACATTGATTCATGTATCTACCTACACAGAAACATTCAAATTTTTATAAACATAATAATACATTTACCGATTTATAGATTTATAAAAAATTAAAGTGAAATAGACTTTAGGTATTATAAACAGCATAATATGTTATAAGTACTTAAAATAACAGTTTTTAATTTTTTTAGTTTCTTTTTCAAACTTACCTATATAATAACATAATATATAATATATATATATTGCCTATTGTAATCTGTTATTTAAGTCCTGATAGTTTTTTTTTATAAAATTTATAAAAAAATTAAATAATTGACTTCGATCAGCCCTTACGTTTTGATGACTATACATACAGAAATATAGTATACAGGACATACAGAGTCGGATTAAGGGGGAGGGCTTGGTGGGCTATATCCCAGCCCCCCCCCCAAAAAAAAAAAAATAATATGGGCTTGCAGCTTTTCAACAATTAAAGATATATAATTATAAAAATATGATTTTAACAATCATATTAATCATTTGAAATAATTGTCTGTGACAACCTGCATGTTATTGAATTAGATAGGTGGATACAACAAGCAATATATTGTGTTATTTCGTTTTATTTAATCTCTTCAGATAAGAGGTGATAAACTTTAAATTACAGTCGTTTAATAGCTATATCCATATTAGTATACCATTCATATGATTATAAATCATATATGTGATCGTGTTTGTTATCTTTTCGTTTTCTGTTGTACATATTGTACCATATTCTTACGTATCAGTCTTTTTTCATTAGAGTAAGTGAGTAACCCAACGTCATTCCAGTCGTGTTATAAATTTATTTTAAAATATTTAATAACTTAAAAAAACTTTAATAAAATCCAATGTCTTCAAGAGAAATAAATATATGAGGATATAGTGCTTTTTTTTATTAATTAATAAACATCAATTGGCATATTATCATAAAAATACTTTTTTGTGAAATTAGGGCCCCAGAAATAAATTTGTATTCCACTAATTTCATTAATCCGGCTCTGAGGACATAGGTATACTAATTACTAACCTATGTAGTCTTATGCTGTTCAGATTTGAGGTTGTGCCTAATAAACTCTCACAATGATTTAAAATATATGACAATATTATGGCTACTAAACACTATTCCAGATTTCTCTGTATAACAAACCCTTGAATTTCCTTTCTAACCATGGAAATCCAACGCACAGCTTGAAACTTCCATTTTGTGCACTGTAGAGACTATTAGTACAATAAAAACATAAAGGAAAAAAAATCCCGTTGGGTTCTATAATATCAATTATTGAGATCGTTTCCTTCAAGTGTGTTTCTATAATATTATGTTATTAAATATTATTTTTACAATAGAATTATTTATTTTATTGTGTGTGAAATACAGATTGTAATTTTTTCCAATAAAAAAAAACACACTATAATAGTAAATATGTATAATATATCACATGTTGTGTCATCATTTTTGTAAAAAAAAAAAAAACAAAACTATTATTACGTAAATGTACCTGCTTATGAGGGAAAAAAGTCTATTGACAATAAACATAATAAACTATTATACCTAATATAATAGTATGTACGGTAGGTACCTATACAGTTCAATAATTGTTGAAAACTGAATCTCATTAAGCGATTGTTTTGAGACCGTATCGTAGGTAAGAGTCACAATCGAGACAAACTTAAAAGTTGAATAAAGAGTATGCATTATACATGTATTGTCTATTTATTTATTATTAAATATACATTTTTTTACAACTCGATTTGGTTACGTACAATACCATTGTACAGATCTCTGCTCGAGATGGAAGATTGCTCGATAGGAAAAAAAACGATTGTTGCTTACTCGCTTACGAAATCCAAACAATTACCATTCATTCGGCTGAAAACACACAGGCTGATAATGTCACGCCGCCCTCGACCTTTGCCTCGGTGGTACAATTAGGTTATATACCTACGGCAGCAACAGGTGTCGACGTCATCATATTATTAGTACTGTCATTGTTTCCACTGATGCAGTATCATGATACACGTAGGTTTATAATATGATTGCACATCGGTGTAATATTATAATTCATGTAAAATGGCAATTTTAAATAATTATATTATAATCATATTCACCTACTCTGGCTCGGGAATCAAAAACACAATAAAGCACGTACACGGAAAATAATTTTTTTTTTTTGGGGTNGGGGGGGGGTGATTGATCCCCCGAATTCTCTCCACCCCTTCCGTGTGGACGTGACCGATCACAACAATCCATTTACTCATAATTATACATGTCGAACACCCATCGTTAATTGTATTTCAATCAACCGTTATTTTTGTTGCTGAAATATAATAATATAACGCACACGAATCGTGTACAAGGAATAACTGTGTTAAAATAATATTATCGCAATATTATTACTGAAATATAGTTAGTGATATCTATGTTATGGAATCACAGAAATAAAGGACGGATGTCGGATGAATGACAATACATAAGGCAAACCACAATTCCACTCGTATATTCATATTAAATACAACGCATATTGTATACAACTAATATTGGTACTTAAGGTTATCATATTAATATACAATTATAGTTATTTAAATATTAGGTATACATCATACACAAAAAAAAAATCCATTATTTTATTTATTAAAATAAATAAGTAATATATTATATTTTGTACCTAAAATGTCTTTGTATTCAATGATAATATTAAAATATGTTCAACCATAATACTATTTTATAGGTAAAAAAGTCATGCAGATTGCCAATTAATTACAGAGGCATCTACTTCATCTGCAAAATATACCAAGATAAAAAATTATAGTTATAATATATTTTATAGGTACTTAGAAGTGGCGGTTCTAGCTTACAGGGTGAGCAGCTGCCCGTACTAATTTTGTTGATGTTCGCCTGTTCAAAAGTTCAATATCGTGTCGTTTTGATAATTAAAGTATAAAGAATAATTGATCAAAAGAATAAAAACAGTTCATTCATTTTTACAACTTGTTAAATTAATTTTTCTTTTTTTAACTTCTCAATTATATGTATAACGTTGTCACTAATTTCATAAATACCTAATTTTTGTATGGTATTTAATACTTAAGTTATAAAAGAATAATTTAACAATATATTATACGATATAGTAAAGTTATATAGATGATATATTCAACACAAGCCACATCCTATTTTGTTTAAAATAATGAAGAAAATCTATAATTCTTTGGTATTTATATTTAAAGAAAAACAATTTTGGGGTTAGGGAGTTTAGGTTGACCTAATAGCTATAGCTTACTTACAAATACATTATAATATTTATGTCAGTACAAAATTTGATTCCTAAAACCGCCACTGGTACCTAGATATATTATGATAAGTCATTTCTATGGAACCAATATTACGTGTTAACACTGTATAATTTAACATAGTAATTGAATGCTAGGCCTAGTGGCTAGGTCACAATAGTGACGCCATAATTATTTCTGATGAAATTATTTTGTTATCAAAAAACCAACTTGTCCAATTTTTCATGTAATCACTGACGTACACGGTTCAGTTATTGCGTTTTAATTGATTGTCGATTTTGTGAGACAAAAAAAATTAAATACTACATAACTCCAAAAAATGTTGTAAAATAAATTATAAATAGATTGGTGTGCTCAACATTAAAATACTAAAATTAAGATGACAATGTATAAACATAAATCAGGTACGTTCTTTATGTTAAAATATGAACATCAGACATTTTTTCAAAACGATATTTTAACACGGACTATAAAAAACCATTTTTTACGAGTAATTTTGAAATAAATAGTAAAATTAATCGAATTTTATTTTTATCAAATAATGCTTCTTTAATAATTTATACTTGGAATAATTCAATACCTAACACTGGAACTGGTTTATTTTTTACTACAGGTACCTAATAGTGAATCGTAAAATATGTAATATAAAATGTGAATTATTATTATATAAAATCTTAATGCCGGTTTGACTTAAACTTAATAGCTCGATTATATACATTATTATCACTTATCAAATATCACACATAAATTATTTTTTTAATTCCGCCCTATACCTACAGGTTTTTACTTTTAAAAATTTCAAATAAAAACATTTAATATCAAAAACTATTGCTATTGAATTAATTGAAATTATATTGACCTTGTAGATTTTTTTAGTTATTGTTCAAAGCCAACAAATAATATTTTTGGAGATTAACTATAGAAAATATGACATGAATTTGCGTCTTGTACATTTTGTCAAAAACGTCTTAGAAGCATTCCACAACGTAATTCATTTTTATTAATGTTATTCATAATTTTTATGTACGCCGAACAGTTTTTTTTTGAAGACTGACAACATTTTCAATCTTAAAATAACGTCACTTTTTAAATTGAGATTAATGTTAATGTAGAACTTAATAAGAAAATCGATTAAACGACTAAATTTCGAGAATATTGGAAGCCACTAGAGAGCCAGTGCCGTATGGCGAGTTCATAAATTTTTACACGACTCGACGTTAGCAGCTGATATCTTACGAGCATTAATGCCTCTGATCATTACGATTTTGAGTAGAGCCTGATTCTGTGACTTAGCCTTTAGTGTTTATCCGTGCGAAAATATCGTATATCGTTTGAGGTACCAAAGTACAATAAAATGGGGACATAAAAAATAATTTTTGGTTGAAAATTCAATGATTGTCATAGTTCACATATAATAAATACCTACAAAAGATTACCTAACTCTGTAAAATACTGATCTATTGTCCATTATTCCTAAACCGTAGAAAGCAGCAGCTCATACGTAATTAATACGCCATTGGAAAAGCAATACCTCTATTCAGAATCTAAACAGATTACAGTAACACATTAAATACATAACATACATGACAGTGATATAAAAATAAATCAAATTAATTTGCTTATGAAAAATTAGTGTACTATCCTTAATCAAGTAAATTGAGTCTCAAACTTGAACTTTAAAAAATATGCACACATAAAATAATGTGTTTTAAAAATTATGATTATTATGGTTAATATAAAATGAGTGGCTTTTTGAAATTGCAAGTTTTTAAATTAAAGGCGTTCTTAGAATTAATTTAACATAATACCATGGTATAAAGATGTCTGCATGTTTTACGTAAATTTTAAATTATATTTGACCATATTTACACACAAGTCTTATACATTTTTTGTACCTATATATTTTAATATAACAAATACAACAGTATATTATTATAATCGATTTATAATTAATGTTGATGAAATCGCCATCCAGTAATTTTTCTCACATAGTGAATAAAATGTGGTGTTAAAAAATTTCTATATCTCGCATGTCCTCGTTTTGAGGACAATCGTTGCAATCGACGAATTGGGAAACGAAACGTCTTAATTAATGTAGATAGGCAAATAAATATTTCATCATCTAGCTTCTGTACACGTTTTGTCCATCGATATTATAGTAGATTCCAGTCAAGTCTTCAAAATAACAACAACACTCATAGTTAATTGGTATTGTAAATAGGGATTTCCCTTGATTAGGATTCGCTAACTGCAACAACTCCAGTGTAAACAGACGACAATATTAAATACATTTTTTTTTTTAATAAATATGGTAGGCTGGATACACATTTTTTACTTGTGACAGATTTCCATTGTCGTGGTTAAAAACATATTTAGGGTTCATAAATTTTCCTTGTAGAGGAAAAATATCGAGTAGTTCACACTTGTAACTTTTTTAAGCAAATATATCTATCGAATATCAATAAAACAATGAAAACAAGAACACTAATTGGAAAAATCACTAATCACTAATTATTGAAAAAATAATTTTTAATTCAAAATGTTACTGTCATTCTCAAAAGCTCTTAATATAGTAGAGTAACCTAATCCAGACAAAAATTAGCATAGACAGTAATTGAATCATTATTGTAGGTATAAATTGAAATTTAGAAATAAGTACCTAACGTACCAGTAACGGAAATGCAATCAATAAGAATAATTTAAACATTTAACATTTAACATTTAACATTTAAATCAATAAATTTAAATTAAAGTGTCAGCATTGATGAAAAGAAGTTAAAACATGAATATTAAGTCTTTAAATCAGTAATTTTAGATTTTTTTTTATTAAAGAAATAAAACCTCGGCAGCTGTGGCCATTGGTCTGACAGTGATTTAAATTATGACTTTATTTTAGTATTGTTTAAGGTATTAAATACAAACATTTAAATTTTTTAAAAGAACTTTAATACTTATTCGTAAAATAAATTATACCTAGTCTTAAATTCTTAAACTATTATACGGCTTATAAATAAATAAAAAGTGACTATGGAAATACATCCAAATAATATTACTCAACCCTTTAGTTAAAAGGCCTCGTTACTACCGTTAATTTCAGTACAAAAGACCTTAAGTGTTGACAAAATTATAGTCAATTTATGTTGTTCGATTTTTATGCTGGAAAAAAATTTTAACTCGACAGAAAATTATCAATAGAGAGAACTGAACACTTTATAAATACTTTAAATCTTATATTAGAGTGAACTGTAATTGAAGACTTGAAAATATAATTTTTTTCAAATCCTAATTAAAATTAAAAACAGAAAGTGTTTCGTATTTTTTTCAGAATCAAAATCAGACAACGTTAAGTAACTTTAATTTTATCAAAACAATAAGTCAGTTGTCGTAAAATTCGTATTGTGAATTTTATTTGTCATCCAGTTATTGATATGTGTATGCACGTTTGGGGTGTTAACTGCATTGAATTTCGCTCACACGAATAATCATTAATTACAACTAACACATAGATCCCGGGAGGTTAAAACAACATTAGAAATTGCCTATTTATTGCCCCTTAAATAATACCCTTAGCGAGGAACCTTTTCATAAAGAATATTAAATTCTGTTCTCATTTGATTTTTTATCAACAATTTATTAATATTACATTTGAAATATAAAATTTAAATATTATATTTTCATGTCTTATATTTGATTTAACAGTATAGAGTCAAATTCCACATGACTTTAACTAGGACGAATTTACGTAGGCAAAACTTCAGAATGGAAAACTACAGTTCAAATCGAATACGTCGTTATGCCATGATGTGGCCGTAATGCTCATTCAAAAAATAAAAACTAATTATTCGACCGGGGCTAGAGGTGAGTTGTTGCGAAAATCCTTCCAAAGGGATCTCCCTATATTATTATTACTATTATAATTATTATTGTTAAACCTTGTTGACACAGCAGAACTGGTGTGAGATTTTGATATGTCATTTTTCCGTCTACTGTGAAAACAATAAAAAATAAAAAGCACACCTGATCGTAACACCATTTATACTTCATCGTTCGTTTTTTGGCTCCTCTTCTTGCAGCATCCACTTGAGAGTTTCAAAAAAGGACTTCATACCATGATCAGTGTTCGGGTCATAATAGAATTTACACATTATTTTTGATTAACTTTATTGTAAAATCTAGGTAGAGCAAGGTTCAAAATAATTCAATGTATGAATCACAAATATTAAATGTGAAAACTTAATACAAATATGTTCAAGTTATATACGAGTGCTAACTTTAAATTTTGCATGATTTTTTACAAGGCTGGGCATTAATAAGTTAAACATTTTAGTTACTTACTAAGTTATATAATATGTTACTTTTTTTTAGAAGCAACTCCTACCTTACAGACTTTTTTTAATACCTTATGGGCTAATTATTATTATTGTCACGTTAAGTTCATTTTTTTTTCTAAGACCATAGATTTAAAATACATTCTATTTTGTAAAAATTAATTTTATAAAAAAAAAATGTTTATTATCAGAAGTATATTAAATATTATTTATAAACACAATAATAAGTAATAAATAATAATTTATAATAATGTATATTCATAGAAAATATTTTTATATTATAAAAAGAAAAGTTATAAGGGTATAATATTTATTGTTATCGAGAAAATAATAATATATATTATTATATTATTTTTTATATACTATTTACTCAGTATCCCATACACGTTTGTATAGGTACTCTTTAATCATAATTAATTAATAGTTATAACTTATTATTATATTTGTATTCATTCAATGAATTACAACTAAATTAAATTGAATAGTATTTTATAATATTATATGTGTAGGTAAGTTATTAATTTATAATCTAATAATTAATTTGGTAATTATAATTTAGTATTGTTGTGGAGCATAGGTAAGGTAAATAATTAAATAAAAATAATTATTTTGTCGGATTTCGTCATTGATTAGAGTATTATTTACTTATACCAATTGATTTTAATACATACGTTTATTTAAATATGTATGACTTTTAATAAATTACTACCTTTGAAACAGTTATATGTTTTTATTTTATATGAAAAAAAGTATCTGATTTTTAACTAATAAGTTACTTATATTTTCTGGTTTAAATACTTTTACAAGCTTAAAAAAAAAGTAACTTTTAACTTTAAACCTAACTTATATTTTCCTATGTTAACTTAACTTAACAAGTTTAAAAAAAAAAGTTGAATTGTCCAGCCATGCTTTTTTAATTGTTCTGCATTTTAATGAAAATTTAAGACATTTTAATCAATAATTAGAAGGAACTAAAAACAATAATAAATTAGAATACACACTTTTTTCGTATGGTGTTTATTACTTGTTGTAACTAGCCTCATATTCAATAATTTAATTTTTACTTTTTCAAATGACAAGTTTAATATACTTCCATAGAAGTATGGTATTTCGAGTCTATTATACAGTAAGTTGTAATTTCTTGTATTTATGATTTTAATTTTCTCATCTTTATTAAAAGTTGTATTAAGAAGATTTTCAAAAAAAAAAATGTATCCAAGTATAAGCCATTATGCGCAATGGTTTTTAGGACTGGTACACATTAGAAATTAAAAAGATGTCCCCGAACCCTGATCATGGTACTTTTCGGCTCAAGGCATTACAACCAGCCAGACGCGTCTCGACGTGTCTATTCAATTTTGACCCCTCATCAGTGGCGTTTCTGGTCTTCCTGCCGTAGCCTTGGTGGTTGGTGTCGGCAGCGCAAAGGCGACAAATGCAAAAAAATAAACACGTAAAATACTACTGGACGGCGATCCACAGGACTGACTGTCCGGATCAGTTGACCGTGCTCTGTTGAAATAAAAACGGCCCAGACTTTTCGTTGACAAACATTTTTCTTAAAAAAACATTTCACCCTTTACTGTGGGCTACACCGAAGTAATATCAGGAAGACGTTATTGTTTTGACTGGAGAAAAAAAATCCTTAAAAGTTATGAACTTTTGTTGGATTTTTTTTTTTCTAGGTCTTTGTAGTGATAAATAGAACATCATGAGATATTTTATATAGTTTATCGTCCACACAAAGCGAACGGAATCGTTCTGACATTGGTTCATGGAAATTAATTTACATATTGTGAACAATGTTACAATTATTTATATTTCTCAACGGTGTCAATGTATTCAAGTGCATGCGAAGCGGCAGATCGTAGTTTGGTCTTGTGAAAAACCGTCAATGATAATATTAAAAGTTCACGTATTTGGTGGGTGCCCTATAACATTATGCGTACAATCGACGGACAATATATCGCCACCAATGTGAGTTCGGAGTTAACCGTTCGTGAACTTTACGACTTAAAGTCATAAAGGAGTGTCAACGGGCGTTCGCGTAAATAGAATCTTTTGACGATTTACTCGACTTGAAGAGCTACTCGACTTGACAAGTAGTTGTACTTAGGCCATATCATGCCACGATTTATCGTAAATAATATGCTCAAGTTGGGCGTCCGTCGTGTTTGATAAGCGCTATCTCATTATTGTTTTCAATATCGTCACACGCCAAACTGGTCAAAAGTACTTGATTAACGCTATGGCATTGCATTGCGCAGTTTTTGCACATAATATATTGTTTAAGTTTAAATCGAATGTATCGGCTTTTAATTACAACCAGTCGACATTTTAAGTTTTCGACAATTTAATATTAATATAACGGTACCGTGTTGGATTGGGCAGTCGAGTTCGACACACGATATTTAAGCATACCGGAGAAAGCTCAAATATTTTGGAGCCTTTTTCCGAGAAGTCGACGATATTATAATAATACATAATAATTATTAAAAGAAAATCGATAATATATAATATATAATTATTATTAAAAGAAAATCGTGCGTTCCGACTCTAAAATGCTTGAAAATCGATTGGATCACCTAAATCGAGCCCAAGTAATAAAATTAGTAATATATTAATCATGCGTTTTATATATAGCCATTAGTCAGTTTTGAATGAATCACTAATTATGTGTATGAAAAACATAATAGTAGGTATTAAACTTAATGCATTTAACTCGTATTCGTGACAATTAGCATAATAATGATTGTAATCATCATCGAACAACGCTTCACTGTTCCTCGGGTGTCGGAATGCACACTGATCACGAGATTATATAAGTCTTAAATAAAAATTTCCCTTGATATGTAAGTATGGGTAAAGTATTTATTCTTATATGATACATTATAAAACCGTTAAGTTTGCTTTATGAGAGTATAGGGAAAAATAACATCTTACCCATTCTAGCATATCCAAGCGCTCATCACATAATACCAACTCCAATGGTTTGTTTTGGTCCATAGTGTTGTAAGGATCCTTAAACAATTCATGTAAGTTATTCTTCATCGCTGCACTCAAGGTGGCGACCAATGGCGGCCTGTAAAGACAATAACGCATAATACTATTATAATGATACGTTGCCTGAAAGATTATTTTACTGCCATTAGTAATATTATTATTATAATCACTACAAACGGTTTTCCTGTTTGGTACGTATCTACAATCATATCAAAATCCTACTACCTATAATTCTTTGTGCTCAGTGTTGTAAATTATTTCAGTAAAAGTATTTGGGTATTGGTATTCAAATAATTTGTCGAGTATAGGTAATAAGTTACTATAGTTAACAAATAATAAATAGAAAAGTGTAAAAACTAACAAGTTTCAAGATTCTACAACCTACAGCCTATGTCTAATGTGTATACTGTACAGTATTACAAATTACAATTCATAATTACGTTTAACTACTACTACCTACTACAACTACTTTTACCTATTACCTATTTAGTGAATAATTTAAATTTGATTGTCAATTACAACTAAATACGTTTTTTACTGATTCAAAAATAAAGGAAAAATATTTATAGGTATTATATTATTATAACTTAAAAAAATAGTAATCAAAATTCGGTTTAAATACATATAAAAAAGTATTTTAGTAATATTTTAAATACTTTTTTTCAGGTGTATCTTGAATATTACTCAAATAGGTACATTTTAAAAATATTTTTACATAAATGTTTTTGCTACACTTGTACATACCACACCAGATATGCTGACGTACTAACTGATAATAATATTATTGTCTCCTACAATTCTGTATGCCAACTTCGGTTTTAAGTGACCCAATAAGCACACCGTATACTATAGTTTTGATTGTGTAATTAACTAATTTGTATCATCATTTCAAATAGTTGGCAAAAGAACGGTTCCGAAAATCCACTTCTTTCCGTTTTAATTAATTAAAGTCTCCTTCGACTTTTTCCCCAAAATCTGATAGTTTTGTGTGCGTATCGCGTAGGTACCTATATAATTATCATCAGTAAGATTATTTGGATAAGTAACTTTATTTAAACTTGTTATTTACCATAACTATAAATACAAGGTGCCGAGTAGGTCACGTAATGCAGTTTCGTATTTACGGGGGTTGATTTAGATGTTATATCATACCCCCCGCCACCTGAGATTTTTTCTTTTATATTTTTAATTCAATTTCAGTTTTGACTTTTAGAGGTTCGTAGACGACATGTACATTCCACTCCTTAACTTTCGTTAGAATACAAAGCTCATACCACTATAGTTTATATTTGTTATCACTAAGTTAGGTTAGTTTTATTCTTTTGAATTTGGTTTAGTAATACTAATCATAGGTACATCGAAAAATCTACGTTGATTAGAAGAAGTGTTGGAAGAAATAGCCTACAAAAAGAAATAGCCTACAAGGATTGAATATTATTTTGTGCAATATAATAAAGCAAATAAATAATTTCAAAATTAAAAATTAAAAATTGTAACACAAGTACCAAACATCTGGTTGAAAGTTATGACCGGTTTTAATTAAAAACATAGCCTATATATAAGTGCTGGTAGAGGGAAGCACCCCCTCCCCCCGAATTTTTGTTTTGTGGGTTCCTGTATGAGTGTATCTTACATAAATGTTAACGAATAAAGGAACCTAGGGGAGACTGCTAAATGTTCATGTGATGCGGTGATTTTTTTTTATTAAGATATCAACCCCCAGAAGGAAATCGTAAGTACCTTACAACCCTACGCAACTACAGTGTAATGGATATGTTCAATTTTAATTCGATTATATTATTATAATATTATCATTATATAAAAGAAACGATTCTTAGAGGAGACGGTGCCGTGTGTCAGCCTAAGATATTTTATATTATGATAATATTGCTATTAGTAAAAATCAACTAATACAAAATGGCGGTCAACGGGTATCTATGTTTTAATATTATTTGTTTTATTATCGTAAAAATGATTCATTGAGTATGTATTATATTCTGAACACTACACAAATTACGTTAAATAATTGTATGTTGCCTATATAATAAACCTTGCACTCAATCACTCAATATTGTATATTCTTTTTATATAATAAACATAATAAAAAACTATTGATAATCATGGACAAGCCAGTGTTGTGTATTGTTATCATAATACGTTTTGAATACAGTAATGATAAAATATCATCATCTCGATAGAAAAAAACAAAAGTCAGTAGCTTTAACCATCTCCTCCGAAACGGTTAATATTCATTTCATGGCGTGAAAACAATAATGCAATATTATGATCGTATATTGCACTTTTAGCTGTTTTTCGTTTTTTGTTACTTGTTTTTGAAAACGGCCTTTAAATGCCTAAAGCAAAATAACAATTCTCAGATTTTAAAATAAAATTCACCATTATTGATTTCTATATAAACGCTGAACGAAACTTTTCAAACATTAATTTTGTACGGTCTCAAAATGAGCTTCCCAAAAACTAAAACTGACGACAATAATAATATAGCGATGAGTCGTTATAACGTGGCTGACATGGTTCTCAATAACCACATCAACGTAATGATACATTTTATACGACGACATTATTACATTAGCAAATCGTTTTTATATAATATTAGATTTGTCGATTTTGGCGTCGCAATTAATACTGAGTAGCTTAGTATAAAAACGTGTTTTTTACAACTTGTGAAAATTATCATAAATTAATAATTTACTGTCGTTTTATAATAATTAAAATATTATGAATATTATATGTGAAAAAAATATAACAAAACACCCACCAGTATAATAGTCGACAATGCTTTCTTGATGTAGTCCTCATCGATGCAAGCATTATCGACTCAGGGCTTTTATATTGGAGGGGGTGCGGGGAGACGGAGTACTATTTCTTTCCTTAAAAATATTTTACCATACCCCTTCTAATTATATCCTAATCAAAAAAAATCAATAATTGGGTACTCAAATTCTTTGATAGTTTTACATCCCCCTTCTATTTTTTTCTCACCATCAAGCCACGTGAATACCAACGACATTATTGAACCGTATAGGTAGTATTCGTTTGTGTACATTTGAACTTATTGTAATGTCACCACATAAATTTGTCATACTATCACGATGTACCCATGTTATAGTTGTGGGCTAGGGATTTCCAATCTGCGGTCCGTGGTGACCGGACAGCCAAACTGAACGATGTTCATGACCCTGATCTCTAAACTCTATATGTATATCCGATTTTTATTGTGAAAAACTCTCAATTAAATTCAATTATAATAAAATTATTTTTTCCTTTGTACAATATACCTAATTATGTGGTAAAACAACATTATACAATTTCATCTCCCTTTAAATTTCATTACATCTCTACAACTCTTATCCAAACAATTGCATCATCTGATGCTAAAAAGTATTTCTGATTCAAAAAAAATTTGGAGACCATAGGTTAGTTGTTGTCTACATTTGTCCTACACGCTTAATTGTTTAGATATTGTCAGCAGATTAAAATAAAAATATTAAACCTATACCCGAAAAACTGAAAACACTAAAGTAGGACTTCACCTTACTTACTCGACGATTATAATATGGTTTAAATCACAATAATGACACCACGACACTGAATTGTTGGTTGGCACAGTGCAGCGAGTCTCTGCGGCTTAAATTATGCGTTTTATTCATGTTTTCGTGTCATTATAGTAATAATATTATAATATGCCTAGAATACTTATTTAACACTCGACGTTACTTTCTACTCTGTCCCACATAATATTAATCCCGCCAAGTGACGGTTATCATAATAATAATATATATAATGATATTATAGTATAATACAGACTGGATATAGGTATAGGTAGGCACGAGATCGTTATTGTCTAGTTGTCAATCTGTTCGTTTTCATTGAATACAGCTACGATTTTCGAACGAGCGTGCAATATTATGCAGATCCTTAAAATATAGCTGTAGATCTACAATCTTATTGTTGCTCGCTTTAATTTTTTATTGCATTTTGCTGCACTCGAGAAATCATAGACACATTTGATTTTACTTAAACACTTAACCGCATAGGAGCGGGTGTCCCGAAGTATGGGGAGGGGAGCTAGACGAAGCAATTGCCCCCTCTCAACACAAAAGTTATTTTTTGTTTGCCCAAATATGTATTTTAAATTTATATTAACATAATAAATAATAAAATTATGATATATAATTTGTACATTTTAGATTATATGATGGTATTATAACACATTAATTTTAAAGAGTTTTCTTGATCAAAAAAACCACCATTTATTTTTTAAATTACCATTGCCAATCCTCCCCCCCCCCCCCGAAAAATGTCTGAGGTCGCCTAAGGCCATAGGTACCAGTGGACCCACAGTAGCTTATATTATAAAAGTACAAAACCGCATAAGAGGTCTACAATACGCAATATCAGTCCTAACGATTTTGGTCGTCACGAAATGCATGAATATTAATTGTTGACGCAGTATCATATTATATGTTTTTATAGGCACATAAGTGTGAACAGACTTGGATACGTGGTTATACTTACGGTTTTAATCCACTCACTCTAGTTAAGCTTAATCTTATGCTCAACTGAGTCATTTTCGTGCAGTTTTTCGAATTATGTTGGTAGTAGCAATTCGGCTTTCCACGGCACGGCCATAAATCATTTATGGGTATCGAGAAGACTGTTTGGGTGATGCCATTTTTTCTAATGCTGCCTGTTAGGTCTTGACATGTATATGACACGATCTAAACAATGTATATGCAAACAAATTAAGTGTTGATTAGATGCTGTACATCATATCGTATGCGGCAGTAGAGGATTGGATGAAATTCCAAATGTGGGTAGAAACTAGAAGGGATAAATAATAGTAAGAAAGTACCATGGAAATTATAATATGCCAAAAAAATGTTTTCTCCTTCCTAAAAAGTCTGTCCTTCAAGTGCATTTTGTATTTGTATTATTGACTGTCGTTAAATGCTTTATAACTTTTTCAATATTTAACTGTTAATTAATATTATCGTATTCTTAATATTATTTTATTGCTTTTTTTTTTTTAATATTAATTACTCGTAATATAAAAGAATTAACTAAGTCCCGGNGGGGGGGGGGGGCACTGCTGATACAATTATTATTATTATTAGTAGTACAATTATTTGAATGAAATATCGGGTCACGTGGTGTATATACCATAAACCTTTTCGAGACGAGGTGCTAGAACTTATCATATAAGGTCCGTGTTGTATAATAAATTGGTGTTGTACATTCACATGTTTGTGTTTCTCAAAATGTATCATTATGGTATCTGTTAGAAGACTGAACTATTATAAGCTTATTTGATGATAAGAATAAAAATTAGATAATGACATGGAAAACCGAGTGGAGAGCCTTCCAGTGGAGGTACTTCTGAAGAATAAGAAAAGGTACGTGAAGAAATTAATATATATTATTGCTATTGTTGTTGCTGGAACGTGGATATTATTGTTTTAGTCCAATTGCATCAGATCGATGCATTACGCTGCGCGGTTACCACGGTCGCTTTCTATCAATGAAACGCGTTTAAGAACGAAATAGAGAAACACGTCGAAAATACTGGTTAGGACGCGTTGGGTAATAATCTAATAATCGGTAGGCCGCTGAAGTAGGTATATAGAAAGACTATACACGGTTTATACCGTACATGGTTCGTGTGGATATATCCAGCTAAACTTTAAAATTGAAACGGTTAGCGTATACACCTACACTACCTAAGAAAAATATTTTTCTATGATAGGTATTATATATTTTCAACAAAATAGACGATTATTATATCATAATATATTATTATGTATATTATACCTATAATATTATGTGGGAGGTTTTCGATGTTTTTTTTTTTATGGGGTGTTTTCTCTGGGATGAACTTTTTTATTGGGGCATATTTTTGGTGTTAATAGTTATAGCTTTACATTTTAAAATACACATATTCAGTTATAATAATTGTATTATTATTATTTTTTTTTTTTTAGTAGGAAATTATTTTTGCTACCTAAGTACACTAGTTGTTATATTTATTTTTCCTACTTAATTATACGAAAAAAATTTTATTTCATACCTTCATCATCACTATTACCAGGAAGAGCACCAAACATATAATTTTGTATGTATACCGTTTCTTTCCATTGTTTCTTTTCGGTAAGTCCATTTTGGATGACTGAAAAAAAAAGAATATTATAATATTATAATAAATAGATTAATATTGATAATTTTTATAATTTTTAGAAAACACCATTTTAAAATATTAATTTAAAACATTATAATATTACTAAAATCAAACGAACGATTAAATATAATATATTTAAAACGTTTACAACAGTATTATTATGAATTTATGAATAATATTATCTATGATAATGCTGCGCGTACTTATCGGCTAGACAATTATTAATTTGATACCTTAATCAATATTCAATAATGCAACAATAATAATACATATCATGATGTCGCGTGTTGTTTCGCAGTAAAACGGTTCGATCCGTTTAGCGTCGGTGCGGGCGGCGGCGACCGTCGACGTCGACAATCGATGCCATAACGATTTAGGACTTTGAACTTGAACCGAGGTCTCCCGTGTACGCCTGACACGGATAATATATAATATCGTATTATATATTTCGCGCGTACTTTCACGGCCGACTTTCTTCAGGCGTCGATGACCGGGCGGGAGAACGACGTTTTCTCCGTAACGTCGTTTACGTAAAGAAGAGAGAGAGAGAGAGAAATTATTATTGAAGAAAAAAAACCGTCTGCTGTGAGTACCAACAATATAATAATCTATAATATTATGCGAACTAAAGTGGCGAACTCGGGTCGACGACCCGGTAGTAGATATCTAGTCCGCGAAATCCGATGATGACGACGACGACTCGCGTATAGTCCCTCAGCGAGTTACGACTGTAATAATTGCGTATCGATGACGACGATGAAGATGATGATGGAGATGATTATAGAGATGACGATGATGATTGATGATGATGATGATGATGATGATACACACGACCAATAGCGCGATTATAATAATATTATAAATACATATACATATTATGCTAATGTGCGATATGTGACGATAGAGTACTGGTTAGGTTAGGTATGGTATTATCTTATTATCTACGAGAGACTATATTACGCGTTACCTATTTAAAATAACCGATGCATACGATTTATTATACGATTTCGCGGTCACTTTATAATAATATATATGTAGTATTATAAGATGATGATAATATACAGGTAATGCCGTATACGGTCCGAGCGAATGGCGATTATTATTTTCTGTCTTATTTCACGCGGCTCGTTTCCAACCTATACCGTTGGGTATAATTTCGTCGGGAATGATAATATAGTCGAGTCGCGATAACTCGAATTTATTTCTTGATTCTTGCAGTGTTTTTAAGTTGTATTATTGATTTATATAAACCAACAAATATAACCCAAGACAAATTAATTTTTGTTCCCCTCAAGATTCCAATTATCGAGACTCGACTTTAAAAATTATTGTGTAGAATATAAATGAAGGGTTACGGGGAAAAACGACCATAGTCAAAAGAAAGAAAAAAATCAAATAATTATAGTACCTTTTGGTTGGTTTCATAACGAATCGACACGTGAACAGAGTTATGGAAAAAAGATCACGGTCAATGATATAATACAGGTTTAAATATTACCATAACGGGAAAAAAAAGGCCAGAGTCCCACTTTAAAGCTGCAATACTGAACATTTTAGGAATATTGACTATTATCGTTTCCCCCCCCCCCCTCTTCATATGATTTGAAAACTGCCACGGCGTCATTTCAAATATTGGAGATTAATCCAGGACAATCTTCAACAATAAAAGCCTATTCGGCTTTTGAGTTCAGCGGCTAGATGTATTTTTGTGTTCAAACACCGGAATAAAAAACTAAAACAAACGTTTGGGTGTTAATATCAGTTAATATTCAGTTTCAAATATTATAGGTTAATACCGGTATCTATTATTTGGGTTAAGACCCAAAAAAAATTGAAAGAGTGATCAAATACATCACGTAGGTACATCACGTACATAATATAGGTACATTATCCAAGAAAGAAATTTTTTCGGATAACATCAAAATAACTTAGCACCCCCACTCATATTCTTGCCTATATTACTGCATTTAATAATTAACAACTATTTAATACAATTATTCATCTTAATAATTATTGTTATTTATTTTAAATTGTTATGCAAATTTGTAAAATAAAATAAATTTTCAGGTTTATTAGGGTTAACAGAGGAATGTTTTATTCAAATTTCGATTAATTAGGGAGTTTCTGGAAAAAAAAATCATTCGGATTATGTCATGGGTTTTGGGTGTTTGATCTTTCAAAGAGTTTTTAGGCGTGCCGTAATCATAGGGTTCGGGTCGATTCTCGTGCAAAGCCTAAACAATAATATTATGACGGATTTTTGCAATTTTTGGTGAGTTTCAATACGAATACAATCGTCGAAAAAATTTTAATTACAAACATTATTTTCTGTTCTCGATTTTGCCCAGTTTGGATCTGGTGACGATTAATAATAAGTGAACCTTCGAAATGGATTCGACCCACCGTTTACCGTTAATCCGATGTGATTATAATATTATATACCGATTAAAGACGTCTTGTCATAACCTACATAATAATTACATTATAATATTATTATATATTGCTCGATAACGATCATATAGTGTTAGGTACAGTTGGCAACGAAAATAATATTATGTCGAAATGATTTCAAAATCGATTTCGAACCACGCTACGGCGAACGAACAGTAACCCGTAACCTGGTCCGGTCCACGACGGTTGCGCCGACGTCGTCGTAAACTGCACATTACACGTTTAGAGACAGCGAGACGGTGTCGTCTCGTGTTCGGTATGCAAATGCGCGTAGGTTTACAATATATTGTAATGTGACGACAACAACAATACGAACATTGTCGTTTCCGTCCGGTCGAAAACGGTCCCGTGTAGGATATTATGTGTAACATAATAATAATATATAATATCTGTACATACTATTATATACATTGTTATAGTACCTATGCGAACGGCGCGCGATGACGTGGCTCGCGTATTGTGTTCCGGTTGTGCGTATTTTTTTTCCGCTCCTCCTCCTCCTCCTCTTCTATCCCTCGTTGCTCTTTGACTTCTACTTCTTCTTCTACTTCTCCGCGTCTTATACTTCTCCTCCTCCTCCTACTCGTCGTCGTCGTCGTATAATTCCTCCACCTCCCTATATAGGTACCCGCGGCTTCTCGCTCCCCCCGAAACGAGGTCAAACGCGGCTCGGATCGGTTGCGCGCCGCCCGAGAGAAAGACGGTCAACGACCTTAACCGGGATATGTGACGTGAACGGCGGCGAGTTCACGAAACGCTATTATTATAGGTGTGTGTGTGTGTTTGTGTTTGTGTGTGTATTTGTGTGTGTGTTTGTGTGTGTGCCGAGTATCGTAATACTTTCACCGGAGTAGGTGAAATTTCTTATATTTTTTTGCGGACGACGATTTTTTTTTTTTGAAATCTTTATTTTTCTTAGGAACGCACGCGTTACACTTTTACGTCCCCATCGATCGTATAATATGACGACACGAAAAATATATCGTCGAAATTCGTAAATTTTTTAACGACACCGTGCACTGTACACGAGAGATCGTGAGTTCAGAGTTGTACCATCCCACGAGTACAACATATACGTCATAACGGGCGAAAACCCGTTCGTCACGACCACGAAATGTAAAAATAATTATTACAATATTGTTATAATGTATTATTACAGTGATAAATATTATACTGCCGACGTCGTACGATTCTCTTCCTGCTCGTCGTCTTGTTTTTTTTTTTTTTATTTAATTTTGGATTTGGTCGTATACTAGACTATACGAGTGTTCTTTAATTTTTTCCTGGTCTTGGAATAGATATACTTACATTAGCCAAGTATTAGCCTAAGTATTGTAATGTGTCAATAACATCGATAGACTAAGGCGTAAATATTCGAAATTAGTTGCGTTCTCGAAAACCTTAACGACCCGAATGCCGTTTCTGTCTGTGGGTTAGGTCAATTTTGGTGGTCAATTTTAACGAAACGATTAAGACATAATAATAATATAATATAACTAAAAACGTTTTCAAAGTTATATTATATTATATGAGTACGTATAATAGTCATTAGTCAGTATAGGTACCGTTATTGGTATAATATTATATTATATAGGTTATTAAATGTTGAGCAACCGCGAAATTATACATGGGAAAAATATTGCTTCACACTAGATGTTTACACGATTTAATAATATCAAATACCTACCTATATAATATATTACAACTCGAATACTCGATAGCTGCAGAGTCAGCCAACTCGAAAAATGTATAGTTATTACAATCCGATAAAATAATAACTTGACCTGCAGGCTGCAGCCGAGACATAAAAACTATAATAATTAAATAATAACTGCAATATTATATTGAATAATAATAATAATAATAATAATTTATACCGTGGTATAATAACATTTCGACAGCTGAGTGAACTGACAGAATTTCTCGTCTCTGCACGAGGTAATTATAATATAGGTAGGTACATCATTGGCTACCAATTTGAAGTCATTACGCAAATAATATAATATACTTAACACACATAGTATGCCCCGAAGACGACGATCTTAATATTCTGTTTATAAACTATTACAACGAACCATTGTCATTGTACCTAATCATTACATTATTATATTTAAGACTGGGATATTGATGCAATATAATTTTTTTTTTCTTAAAACATAATATTGCTCCGTAAGTAGAAATGTGTTTTAGGTACTTAACACTGATTACATTTTTAATGTAATTTAAATTTTAAATTTTTCACAATATTTTATATTTGAGTATAGGTACATAAGTACTCGGTACATTGGATATATTGACCAAACGTGAATTATATATAATAACAGTTAATAATTATATAGTACAACAAGTAAACTCATCCAATGATTAAACTTCGCCGGGAAGTTAAATCAACGGCAAGACCAATTCATCCAATTGAAGCATTAATATTCAAAAATCAAAGTATAATATTATTATTATATAAACTATGTATAAGTGTATAACATGTTACTATGACGTAGGTACACTCTAACGATCGTGGTACAAGAAGTAGGTACACTATACCACTATATAATAATATTATATTATGTACATTATAATAATCCGAATGATCGCTCCGGTGTTCTATATTATAATAATATTATGCTCTCAGAGGATTAAAAAAATAGCCTCGCTGTACAGTTTTACAGATAGATGATTTTGACTTTGTCTTACATCAGGTACCTATTATAACATTAATTTTTAAATCTTTATCTTTACGTGCGCACGCGCGTCGAACGTATTACAGACTGTGACGAAGACGATAACAATAATAATTTACCTACCATCGTTATTAGGTTATACACAAAAATATTATGTGCCTACACAAAACATTATATTATTGACGTATCGTTCGGTGGAGTTATTTTGACCTGCTCAATTATTTAGAACGCGTCGAGATCGGTGGGACTAAGCGGAAAACAACATATCGTGTATTACGTCCGACAAGAATATTCGGCTGGCCTCCTTAAGAGTTATGACGTTAGTAAATATTATATTTTGTCAACTCCGAACGAGTGGGTTTGTTATTATTAACATCGTAATGCGTGAGTTTACAAGGCGATTATTTTAAATGGTAAACATTTCTTTTTCCAGAAAAGTATTAAGTAACGATTTTTGAAATATTTTTTCACATGAATTGAGGAGATAATCTGTAGATATATTATTATTAAATAGAATTTTGAAAGAAAAAATATTATTTTATACTTTTTTAATTCTTTGAACATGGAGTACATTTTAATTTCATATTCCTAAGCAGAATATTTTTCTGAGAATTCAAATCTTAATATATATATATTTCTTCTGTCCGTGGTAAGTATTCAAGCTCCTCCTAAACGGCTGAACCGTTTTTGATGAAATTTTTTGTTAGTTCTTTAGTGGGTAATTTAATGGTTTGGTTTCACAATTTATTGAACCCTGTAAGCTCAACTTGGCGAGGGGCTCAAACAGGGATTTTGAGATTTACGATGGCCATTTATGTTTATAAATGGTTGCTAGGTTATAGGAGAAATAATTAGTAGGTTAGTTTTTGAGTTACACTTATAGCAGGTGGATTGCCTACTTGATATGCTGTCGCACATTGTCCGTGATCCGACGTTCGATGTACTGCAGCGAGTTATACCCATGAGGAGTGCTTCAATCACAATAATTTTTTTAAGATTTGTCTTTTTTGACAAGTGCACGTGATTAACTAGTATTATATAAAAATCGAATTTCAAACATGTATTATAATTATTTATAAATATTATTTGTAGACAATATTTAAAGTTTAGATGAGCAGCGAGTGGAGTGACACAGATGTCAACCTCAAAAGGCTGGTCCATATTATTCCGGTCATAAAAACTTAAAATACTAATAAGCCCTATCTATATCTAGGCTTTTAGACTAGATTTAATTTGTCCCCCTCACACAATCATTCTAATGCTGTTACAGCGTCCACCTCTTGTCGTCCAGTAAGAGCATCCTTTGCTGGTTCCTTTATTAATAGCATTTTAGCATCCTAAATGGCCATTTAGATTCACATAGAACCCTCTCCGAGATTAACTTCAAAGTTCCAGTCCCGGCCAAGCATATAATTTTACCTCATTCTCCAACCCAAATAATTGAACTTCGGATCATAACCGCTGCAGGCATTTATTTAAATTATTGAAGTAATTCATTAATCGCATATTATACTGATTTATGTCAAATGTAATTTTATATTATGTTCATTAACTGTTTTGTACTTTATGGTTATTGCTATATGTCATTATTATTATTATTATTATTATTATTATTTTTATTATGATTATTATTATTATTATTATTATTATTATTATTATTTATACAATATACTATTTATTATCGATCGATTTGAATAATATAAAATGTATTTTATGAATTCTCCGTAGAATTGGCTTTGTGCAATAATAAATATTTAATAACTAATTAACTATAGCTCGTTTGAAACATCATTTTTAAACATCCAAATCGTCAAAAAAATATTCTGTTTGGGAATACGAAATCAAAAATGTATACGCTGGCTGTTCAAGGCGAATAACGATGCCGATGAGAAAATAGTATAAATATAATTTATATTCAAAAATGTTGTTTTGTAATGACTTAAAATTATGTAAAAAAGTATTTCCAAAAACGTTGCCTAATAATTTTCAAAAAAAAAAAATAGCGTTTAGCTTTAAAATTGTATAATTATAATATGATACCAGTTACAGATGTACCACATTAACGACGTGTGCGTTTCGAATGTGGAATTAATGAGGTTATTGCCTAACAGCGAAAACGTTTTGCGCCCGAATCCCAAACACTATAATACAGTCGCGACGAACGTTTCTGGGTCGGAGGTATGAAGTTAATAATATTATAATACTTGTTTACGGATTTTTTACGATTTGGATGGTAACTATATACAATAATATTGTATTTTATGGACGTATAACATTATATATTAATATATTATATATAATATTGTTTGGAACGTCCGAGAATGGCGTTGGAAAGCGCACGTGGCATCATTATTACTGAGCTCGTTTTTCGAAATTCTACGGATTATTCGCAGCGTATTTTACAACGAAACAGTATTTAGGCACCGAATTCCGAAATACATGACCCTCGAAAATTGATCCTACATTTTTTTTACGTTTTGAATATTATTGCAGAGAATCAGATCGGAATTTGCATTAAGACGGTGAATAGCACGCATTGCGCTCTTGAGACGGTAAATAATACGCTTTTGAAGGCATTGTTTCGTACATATTTTTTAACTTTTCCATATAATTGCGTCAAATAAAAGGCTACGAGAGTGCACACTAATAATCACTTTAACGTCATAATATAAATGCCAACGTGCACGACTTACGATTGGAATACCTACTGACATTTCATTTCATTACGTCTTAAGATTTCAGCGAACAAAATTATGTTTATTTATTTTCAGTCAAACACCCGTATAACGGCCAGTAGAATACAATGAATACTGTTGTAAATAAATTCACATAACAAATATATACAAATGATGTAATATAGCTGTATTAATTGTATAATAAGTAGGTAGATGTAAGGTATCTGTGTTGTTATATTATTGAAGCATATATAATATTATATTATAACACATTAGCACATGGTGATAAACCAACCATGCTCTCACCACTTTTATAAATAATTAATTAACATTTTGTTTTTTAGAGTTTTCCAATACTTAAAGACCATATAATTATTATTTTCAAATAGGTAGTTTGATATTTATATCGTTATTTAAAAAGTGTGTCTTTTGACGATACAAACTTCTTTTTTTTTTCAACTAAGAACCACCCATTTGTACCGTTCATTGTTAAGCACATGATTATTTTGAAACGTGAGTAGATAGTAACAATGAATAGTTTCAGTATAATATTAAACTTTGTTTAGAAAGGATAATAGTCCTGTATAAAATCTGAGGAAAAAATTAAAATTTATAAAACATTTTACTGTAGCACTTATTAATTTTAACAGAATTTAACTAATTTTTACTGATAAAATATAATAGATAGTATTACTTAATATTACTAAAAATGGTCATATTTTGCATACATATTTTAAACCTGAGATCATGAACATTGTCTCTAGCAGATACATAAAGTTTAATAACTCTGAAACTTCTCTACTTATTTATTTAAATAGAATCATAATATGCTTAACAATAATAATAATAATTTAGAAGATGCTCCAGGCTCCTCTTGTTTGTAAAATTGTGTGTATGGACACGCTTTAAATGGCATAAAAAATCTAAGTATTTAAAAAAAAATGTTATAAAGTAAAAATAATTATTCCAAAAATCAGAATTTGAATAAGTACATTGTACTTAAAGGGGAAAAATGTGAAAAAATGCTTAGTGAATTACAGAGTTTAATCGTAAAGGATTCAATAAATTGCTTAATTATTATGTAGTGACAGTTTGTATGGCACTTACCTAATCTTAAATAATATTTACATAGTAGTGTGTACTATATACGGTCTATAAAATATATATGGATAACACGACACATGCTGCAGGTTTATACCTAGAACCAAGTTATTTAATTATTTTTTTATCTGGTTTATGGTTTTTATGATTATATTATTAGCTAAGTATTTATATTATCAATTGGACGCCTGAAGATAATGGGTCTTATTTTATTATTAGACAAACAAAACAGTACATCTAACTTATTCATGATTTGGTTTTTAGGCTGCACTTAATCACATTAAAAAAAATGCATAACCACCCTTGAAATAAATTAATTCTATAAAAATTTAATAGGCAGCTTGATTATAGCGTTATCAAACAAAAGACAAATTTTCATGAAAAAATGAAAAACGATGGAAAATAATATTTTTCAGTAAGTACCTACCCTAAACCCTATAGTACCAAATTGTTTTACTCAAAACTGCACATTTAAATTATAAACATTGTATAAGATACTTATAGTTATTATAGTTAGGTACTACGTAATTGCACACTTCAGTTTCATCAAAATCGCCAAATTTAATTAATTACAGTTTAAGTAAGTATTGAATACCCACATAATTAATCTCTATACGCTTTTGTTGAGTGTAAATTAATTAAATTTTCAATAGTATGTTTTTACAGCACTGTTCGCTTTATACAAATATATTATTATATAATTAATAGTCATGACTCGATTCTTGAGTTATATTTATTTTACATCGTTATAACTATAACTAATAGGTAGGTACACTGTACACACTGTGATCGCTTCGCTTGACGACCCCTCGACCAACAGCAAATGGGACATTTGTGAAAATGAACTTGTTAAACACTCCAGTTGAACGGTATTTTTGGATTCCAAGCAAAAATAAGATAAAAAAAACTGCAAAATTCAAAATAATTTAACAGGGGGCCATTTTAACGATGTTATATTGACAAAATTCGAAATTTCACCCCATGACTATTGAATTATGATTATTATAAAAATCACTTGACCCAATGGCAATGTTGAAATATCTTCGAGACTTTGCTTGACATTTTGATCAACAAGATTTGCTTATGAATAATATTATACAAGTTAAGTTTTTTCAGGCGTTCGAAGTAGGCAAAATAACATCGGTTTTCTCCGTGTTGCACTTTTAAAATTATACAAACCGTAATACCATAAAATCTACAGCACACACTGGTTGCCTGATTAGTGATTAGGTTTATAGGCAGTAAATTCAAACGTGTCCCATTGAGATTAGTTACTTTAATAATATTATTTAATTGGATTCATAAAACAATAAATCTACACATGAACAAAATATGACAATTTTCGTTAAAAATATTGCACAAAAATGTATGGCAGTCAAATAGTCTTGCATATGATAAATATAATAATAATATATATTTTATTTTTCATTTTTTTTTCTTATATAAATATAACTAAAAAACTAAAAATCTTCCACAACTAGCTAGTTATTTTTCTGGGCTTGAGCAAAACCTATCAAAAATATTGATATCTACGCAGCAATACCAAGTTTTTAAGGAAATTGGTTTAGAATGTTTAGATAATTTATGTGCTTCAAAAAAACAATTGGGTACTAACTCTCGTCTTGAAACAGGTAGATAATTTTAGACATTTTTAGTCTTCTTTATGTTTTATTTTTTGAGAATTTAAGAATTTGTAACCAATTATTATACTTATCCACCTACCTGTATATTATATTTGAGAAATCACTTTTTCAATAAAATAAAACACACTCAGGTCTGTATTTTTAATTTAATTTAAATGAAAACAATTTTATGTACAATACAAGTAATAATACTTAATAGTAAGTAACTTTAGTACATATTATGATTTAGGCGTAAAAAAAAAATTCAGAATTATTGTCAATTTTTGAATTTACTTTAGATCTTTTCAAGTCCTTATATAAAAGCCAAAAAATGTACTTACTATGTCAAAAAGTTGTTTTTAATGAACCAATCTTTTTTGTACTTTTTTATGGAGATGAACATGGATTTATGGATTTAAAGATTTTACGAACATGATGTTAATGTAAATAAATATAAATCAAATATGTGTTTTTTATGTGTTACCTATTTAACTTCAAGTACTAAGAATAATATTTTATGTAAACAAGTTAAGAAGGAACTTGTTATAGCAAGTTAGAGCCAAGTTATAAAAGCTTTATAAAATGTATTATTATACATTTGTTCTGTTGATAAATTTAGGCCGGATCGACTGGTGACACTGGAATTTGACCATCTCAATAGATAATATTATTAATAATTTGTTATTTATTTATTAAATATGAACAATGAACAATATCTAGGTATAATAATAATTTTAAAACTTTTCTCGAGCAGTCGCCGGACCGAGCTGAGGATACACATTATACTCGTAATTTATTATTATAGTATAATTTATTATTCATAACTTGTTCTATAATATATAATTTACCACCGACTTTCTTCGATTTTGTCCCCCCCCCCATGGTAGCGATTTTTTGAGGTCCTTACTCCGTGTTCGTGGAAGTAAGAGTTTTTTTTTAAATAAACCAAATTCGCGTCACCGGTCGCTCTTAACGACCGGCTAGTAGGTGATAGGGAAAAGAGTGCGGGTAAGTGTATTACCTTATAATATTATGTGAGTCGTTAAGCGGATTCTAATTTCTAATAAGTAATAATATATGGTGGGCAGCGATTATCGTCTCTACTTGAGGCTTCTCTACGATAACGGCAGCTGCGGTGTTTAGCTGGCGTGCGACAATGTGTACATAAAATATATTATATATTATTATTAGAGGTAATAATTACTCATGTATTATGGAGTACATGATAATTTTGCAACTAGAATTTTAGACGTCACAGTAGACTTCAAATATTTACATATATTTTATTAAGGCTACAAGCAATTCATTTTCAAAATATTTAGATCAATTTTACGCAATAATTGCCTGTTTATTCCACAAACCTATCAACAACGTTCAACGGTAAGTTGGTATTCACTCAAAATTTAATAGCCATAATTAATTACGATATAAATATACAAGTAAGAATTTTTGAGCATGCTCGCCCTATTCTTATACTTAAACTATGCATATTTTCAAATTATGATTTTCATAATTTTTTAATACACTTGAATACCGTATTTTCGAATTCTTCAGATTTTTTTGTACCACATACGGACGATCCAGTGGTAATACAAATTTTTGTTTTCAAATAGAAACCCCGTTTTTAATTTTTAATTGCTAAGCAGATTTTTTTAAGAATTTTGATGTGACTAAATCGAAATTCGAGCTTACAGTTTTGAGTTATATAACTTTGCGTACTAACGAATAAAAATAACATGTATATAAATGGTAATGGGTTAAATAGTTAGGGGGCTTAGACGATTTTAAAAAGTTACTAATTACTATTGATCTCACAATATAAATAATTTGTAAAAATAATCTCAAGTATAGTAAATACTACATATAATATCACATAATAATGTAGTTTATTTTTTTATAAAACCATTTTTTAGGATTATTATCCTTAGTATAAATATTTTCATAACTGAAAACCTAACCTACTAATTCAAATTTTGATTTACATACTCCAAATGTTGAATATGTTGCGATGAGTGAGTGAGTGAGTGATATTTGGTTTTTATATATAACTATATAAGGTATATATTTTTAGATAGCTGAATTATACTTAGACGATATTATTTAACAAACAAAGTGTAATATTATAAAGTACCTATAATTATCTTACTAAAATAAACCTAACACATAATTGAATCCTTAGTATTGATTATACGACGGATAATATTGTTAGGGCTCATTATTAATGGAACGAAGCATAGATATAGCAAGGATATAATAATATGGACAAGTGTATTAATTTTTTGGACATTGACCTATCTCCCCAGCTTACGCCAAAAGTACAGGAACGTTAGAAATGAAAGACGTTTAACAAGAATTTATGACGTATTATGCACTGCTGCTGCTGTGTGCATGGAATGCTCATAAGTTTGGCGTTGTAGGTAAAAAACTAAAACTAAAATAGTTTATTGTTTAGTATATGATATCGCGAGTATTTGGCACTCGCTCGCTCACGCGAAAACATCAATCGGAGTGCTGTGAAATGCCGATACGCGATGGAACGCGGGGTCAAGCAATTGCATAGAGCAAACAACACAGAAATAAAATGATAAATGCCTAAAAAAAATAATGAAATAATGGAATATTGTTGAAAAAAAAACGCGTCGGTTAGTCGCACCGGTGCACGAGTGAAGTCTGCAGGTGATTGGCTTCAGTATTATACACGTCAGTGTGTGATTGACCGCTCGCGCCAAAGTACCTATTCTTAAATCGTTTAGATAATACTAATAACATGAACGCACGCGTCACTATAATACGTAGGGGTATTACCATATATATTCGATAAATTTATTATAATTTGTAGGAATAACGAAAAAATATATCGTCAGCAAACGATATAGCGAACTCGATAGTAAACTCGCTGCTGTTTATAATAAAAAATTACATCAGACATTGCGATTCGATTGGAAGTTAATTTTTTAAGAAAAATCTTATTCTATAATATGATTAATGGTTTATTATCATGACGTACTTTAACATAAGAGCCATAGGCTGCTTAAATAGTTCTACTGTCAGCTGCTTGTTTGCTATGCTTCAGCTATTATTTCTGTCATAACATGTACGCTCGTAAACTGAACGTCGTTCATTTCGTTTTGTACAGTTCATTTTTCAATCTTACCAAATAAAAATAACTTTATATTATAATTTAAGACGTATAACAAAATAATATTAATTTTACTAATATTGTAATACAAAAACTTAAATATTGATATTTCACCGTAGGAACATTGTGAATAGGTAGGTAGGTACTTGGAATCAGAGATTATGGTCATCAATAATTCATTTATAACATATAACTACACAACACAGATATGGGTGCCAACCTAGTTTTAGTAATTAGGCAATCGCATATAAATATTGACTACTGTTAACCCTTTAACTTTATCGAAATAATTAGACACATATAGGGTCATTATTATTATGATAATTATTTCTAATTTAACAGATAACTATTTTAATTATGGCATTAATAATAAAAAGGAAAAATGGGTGTGTGTAAAACTATAAGATTTAATTCGACGACGATAAATATAAAATTCTCTAATTGAACAACTGTTTTGATAGAAATGTTTATGAGCATACAAAATAATAACAATTATTAACTGATTTTCTTTATTAATTAAACAGATAAGGTACACAGTTCAGCGATAATTAAATTTGTAAATTATAACACATAATAATATTATAATATTGTAATGAAAAAACATAATTATTATTTATAATCTATCAACATAATAATTAACTTTTAAATTAGATTCAAAAAATAGAATCATTAATCGATTTAAATACAATATATAGGTAAGTATACCTGCCAAACATTATTTTATGACGGGTAATAAACCAAAATGACTTCCATAGTAAATATAGATTAGAGTTATTGAATCGTATAATACAAGCGAGTGTGCAAACAGAAAAATTAAATAATGACGAAATATTGACGAATTTTCAATAATACCAGTAAATTAAAATACAGCAATGAGTGATGACAATTTTATTAATTGTGTTTGATTTGTAAAACCACATCCAATAGTATTCGAATAGAAGTTATCTCAAACAGAGTTATAAAATAATATGTTTATTATTTGATTTCACTTTAAAACTGAATTTTGAACTCTGCAGCGGCTGCAGCTGCTTCCATCGTCAAAAATTATAATTAATTGACGTGCAAACACAATTTATCGAACTCTGGCGGGTGGTAAAAAAGTTATCGGTAAATTCATCCGACCTATGTTTATGGATTTAAATTAAAAACCATATCAAAAGGTACATAATATCAAATATATTACAGTAGGTATAATAATTATCAATAGGTTTCGTACATAATATTATAATATTATACACGTAACTCGAATCTCAGTTGTTTACAATTAATTTGTTTTATTGAAAAGAACAAACCACTATCGCTGCATTGTTATCTGTTATTTTTCAATTATTTAACTTGAAGGTTGAAATACATGTTATTTTGATTCGGGAATGTTCAATATTTGAGTTTCGAAATTGTGCCTAATCGTTTTGACTTTGAACGATACCGAATATAATACCAAAGTGATGATAAGGTCGTTCTTGTAATGGGTCATCGTACCCCGGAATACTACATAATAATATTATATATTATATTATTAATTCCACAGCTTTACGAATATTGTACAGCCATCTCTAGTAATACCTATACCTACATTTTTCAAGCCTCCACGCCGGAGGTCGTGTGTTATTACAGAGTCGTTACTGTTGGGATATTTCGAAATAACATTACCATAAATCAATAATAATATTATCGTATTATGATAATACGATAGCTGGTATCCGCGCAAATGGGTGTGCGCCCGGTGTATGTTTGGTTGGCGTTTAAGATTTCCGAAATCCGCACAGCATCGAAACGACTCGGCGAGATTACAATAATAGTAGTTTTAATCGGTTTTTTTAATGATTATTATAATAATGTAATATTATGATACTAAACGCTCCAAACCGTACTCGACGGTGCAGGTGGTAAAATGTTTTATAGGTATGTATATACCGAGCCAACCAAATACGACAACCACAGTCCGAGATGGGCGAATTTTTAGAATACCATATTATACCACGGACTGTTCATGGTATTATACTGGTACCTATAGGTAACTCCAGCAGCAGTCGCAGATGACCTTGTGCAACGAAAATAAAATAGCAGAGTCGTGTTAGCGATTAAAAACGCTGAGAAAGCTCTTCAGAGTACCACCTGCCTGTTAATAATTTATTTTATATTACGAATACTATACAATATACTTAATATAATATTATATTGTATGTGTGTGTGTGTGTGTGTTTGATGGTTGGTCGTTTTCATAGACGTTATAATACGCGTACCTATATTTTATCCTTATTATTATTATATCACAGTATGATATATATATTGAATGTATTATATTATATTATTATTATATATAGAAGTACAATGCGCGAATGATAGGTGCAAATGTGCGATGGAAAAAAAATAAATACCCATACAAACGTGATGCTCGAGATTCCGTCGAGTGGATTTCTGGTCATATATTATGTTGTAGATACACATAGAGGCAAACACAACGACACCGATACGAACAGCCTTTAATGCGGCACTATTATTATATAGGTATAAGTACGATATGTGTACTATTATGATTATATTGTTATATTGTCATCGTGTCTTTACAATCATTATTTTAGTTGTCTATAGTGTTGTGTACTATACAAGGGCCACCCGCGATTCAGTTCATCTCGACGGTTGTGACAGTCAGATCCACCATCACGTGCTCAATTAATACCCGGTCGTGTTTCACATTATAATATAATAATACCTATATTATCGAACGAAACTTTAATAGTACTCAGTACTCGAATAATGTATATTATACCTATATATAAATATATAGGTAGTATACAGTGTGTCCACTGTCAAAGATAACTGGAAACACTCAATTATAATATAATTATCCATCAGAAAGTAGAAATGTATAATTTTAATCATGATTATTTTGTTTGTCGAGATATTAAAAAAACACAGAGTATATCTATGTTTTTTATGCAGTTGTTATTTTTTTCATATATGCGAGTCTAGTGCATGCGCAGTGAGGTTACTTTTTTACAAAATTGTAACGCCTTTTACCACCAATTATTTTTCATTGTATTTTTTCATGGATTTCACTGGTCAAACTAACTTTGCTAAATATATCTTTCATGATGTATATTTTTGGCATGTATACGTGCGAAGTATTATTTGTTAATAGGTCATATTTTAACTGAGTGATATATTATGGGCCTCCCAATGGTTTTCTAGATTTCTCCCATATACTGTCATAGTCCATATTATGAACTTTATTACAAATAATTTTATGAAAATAAGTTGATATATACGTTATCGCAAAATCAAAGAGAAATTTAAATAAGAGAGTTAACTAAAAATGTGTTGTACTGAAATACTGAAGCTATTATAAAAAAAAAATTATAACTACCTATTAAAATATTGTATTTTGGGGTATAGGGTATACTTAAAATATATATAAGAACAATATACATAGATAATATCAAAAATAAATTAGTAGGAAGTTCCTTTCAGATGACCGATCAATCGAAATTATTGGACATGTTGCGCATGGGAACAATATTATAATATTCAGAATGCGATTTTACGAAAACTAAAATTGATGAAAAAATATAAAAACAATTAATAATTTAGGTTGAAAAATATGTGCTGTTGTTATATAAAATGAAGTTGTATTGGACAAAAACGTGTTAAAATGGTATTACATTAAGGGATAAACAAATTATGGTTAAAAATTAAAATTGAATAACTCTACGTTGAGATAAAGAGTTTCCTGTTATTTTGGGCACACTGTAAAATATTCTGTAGTAATAAAAACTGAGCGTGGCGTAACGAAACAATTAACATTTTACATTATAATATATTAATATTATATAATGTATATCCTCAATAAAGTAAATCCAAATTGTAGTACTTAATTTTACACACTATTTCTTTCAATAGAAATAGAAATATTTTTTGTATTTTAGGTGAGTGGATATGGCCTTACTTTAAAACCATGCCTAAATTGAACTTAGTTATCGTTTATAAAAATAATGGATTTCGTGTTATTAATCAGAAAGTCGGAATTTTAAAATTCTAATAGGAAATATTTTAAGATGATACATTTAGGCCATGGGAGACGCAGAGTGACTACCGACTTTAAGTATATCCAGAATACAAAGAAAACATGGGCAACTTCTGTAAGATGATTATATATTATTATGTATGCCGAGTCACGGAGTAAAATTAATTAAAAAGAATTTATTATCAGAAAAAGTATATTACGAACGCCGACTGGTGTTTATGAGTACTTATAATAATATGTCAAAAAGTATACAAAAAAAACTAAAGTACCCACATATAATAGCTTTTAAATCATTTCAAAATAGGAGTAATTCGACAATATTTTGTAAATATTGTCATTGACATTGAAAACGTTTTTAATATTGTTACAATAGGGCGAATCGAAATAAATCGTGACACAAAACGACTTGAGTGAAAAGATAAATAAAAAAAATTTTAAACGTTTATTATTGTCACCATACGTAAATCGAAAATAAACCATCGACATCAATCGTAATGATAAATTGTTATCATTGTAAATTTAAATTTAAATTTAACATAAATTTATAATACATTTTAAATTTTACAATATAAATACGATAGAATCCAACCAGCCACATCGTAGTAATAACTGCATGTAGACCGTATTTCTCACTGTAAGAATTATAAGCAATTTATTCGAAATACCTAATCCTTTTTACCGTCAATCACCGTGTTCGTGGGGCGTAAAGCTTGGGCATAAAAATATATTACACCAGTCTTATTTGGTTCGAAATATAGCTCTTTAAAAGCTTACCAAACTAATTTTGGAAATATATTTAGGTTTTTATGGTGCTGTTAAAAATGTACTTTCGTACCGGCTATATCAGCTTACAACCGAGAATATAATAATATATAGGTATATCCCTTATACGGTACGTGCGTCTTTCGGAGGAACGAATAGATGCATTTAAAAGTAATGTGAGACTGACAAAGTGATTAGGGTAAGAAAAAAATACGTTGAAATAAAAACGAAAAGAAATTATATGTATAAAAAAAAATAATTATTATGAAATGTGGTACCTATATGTATACAGAGCTGCTCTCCTCGTCTTTAGGAGCTACCTACATCAAGTAAAGTAGATCCACCATACGATAGGGTAGCCTACCAACAGCATCCGAAGAAAACCGTATAATGTAATAAAAATAAAAATTGGAAATGTCGAGTTTTGTGATAAACCTGTACGTAATGGGTGTACCAAATCGTGTCGTAAAGTACATTTCAAAGGAGGATAAATGCAGTGCTGGGGAAGTTACTTTTTTGTTCTGAAAAAAAAATTACATTTCGAATTACCTTTAAAAACTGTTGTGATTAAACTAATTTCTTTCATTTGGTCAAGTAACAATAGTTTTGAGTTAAAAAAGTAACTTATTTAATATGATTAAATTAAATATTATATTTTATGTACCTATAGTATAGTGAGGATTTTTATCACCATCCCCAAAATGACTTGTTGACATTGCAATGTGATGTTCCGCAAAAGCTAAGTCTTAACGTTGTAGATATGTTATAAATTTATAATAAATTAAGTAACAATTAAAACAAACCATCCTTAAAAATTTAAAATATTTTATTAACATTGCATTTGATGTTCCGTATAAAACCCAAAAGATACGTCATAGGGATGTTATGCAACATAAAATGTTAAATATTATAGTTATTAGTATTAACTAAAATATTAATTATTTCATAAAATGTATTTAAAATAAGTAACGAGTAATTTAGTGTTTTTACTAGAAAAAAGTAACATCAATCAAGTTAGGGACGCCATACGTCCCGTATTATACGGGAACGTCCCGTAATTCATGACAGTGTCCCGGTGTCCCCGTAACAGATCCATTATCGTAAAAATGTCCCGTATTATGAAATTCTCGTCCCGTATGTCCCGTAAAAATAGAATACATTATTGTTTATTATTTGTATATATTATATTCAAAATGTGTTTTCAAATGTCAAGACAAAAATATTTTTAACCACTGATCGACTGATAACATATTAACATAAATGTTTCCGGTCTATGCGTTTCTATGCGTTCCTATCATTTACCGTTCGGTAAACAATTTTTGAATCTTGTTCCTAACATCAATACCCAAAGTCAAGATTGTGAACTACTGCATACTCGTTTCTTATCACTGATCAGTTATTCATACTTTTCATTTCAATTTGATAGATATTTATTTAAAAAAAATATAAATATTTTGTTCCTATCGTTTCTGTTCTTCGTCTAATATTTATTTATTATAAACTCTAACAAAAGCAACTATGCCTAAAGTTAGGTTAGATAAATAAATAATAATAATTAATTGTTTGAATAATGAATATTATTAATTGTTGAAAATTATTTTATTATTTTTATTTAACAAGTTATTTTTTCTTACATTGTGAAATGTTTTGTGCCATATTTTTATATGGTTCCTTAAAAAGCATTTTTTTACAAAATAAACTGTATAAAACTTATCAGGCTCTAACATACTGGGATGGTAGGTACCCAACGGCCAAAGTTTCACCCCCCCCCCGCCCGCTACCATAATTTAACTGTTTAAATTTTTGTCTAGTATTTTTTATTTTGAAATCTGACATCCCTAAATCACGTATAAAATTTGCTTACAGTTAAATCATCGTCAAATTAAAGTCTTAAAAAGTAATTTCGTTACAGTTTTACTTGTGAAAAACACTGGGCAATAAACGTGTGTGCCGAACTCCCGTGTCCTGTGTCAACCATAGACTGTGTGCCTACAATAAATTATAAATATCTAAGTGCCAAAAAAAAAATTTACTCAAAGTTGCCAGAAGGACACGTTGTTTGTTCGAAGATGCTCTACGACGTTTTTAGTTTCTTAGAGCGGAGCAAATAACAATATTGTATGAGTTTTACGACACGTTCCTTCCAAACGGACAACGCCTTTTTCGCGGAAATTGAAAATTGTCAAAAAGACGAGTGCTCATTGAAAACTGACGGCCGTCGAAGACGGTATACCAGCAGGCAGCAGCTATTGTCTTCGAGTGGACATTTTCATCTCTCAGTGCACCGGTCTTTTTCAGATCCAGTGGGTCGTTTATTTTCGCAGTTTTTCCTGAGAAAAACGGTGATGTGACGTGACTTCGAACGTAGCATAATATAAACAAGACGTCTGTCTCCGTGGCCCACCCGACTTTTTCAAAACGTACCAAATATACCTACTATTAAATCGAATTCAATCGAAAACAAGCAAGAACCTATAATCGTTTTTATTATTTTTTTTTTTTAATCTGACATAAAAATTACAAAATTTGCACTCGATGTGATACCGTGCCCATCAAATCGAAATGACGAAATGGTGCAAAAAAGTTAATTGTTTTCAACGAGGTTCCTAATTCAAATGGAAAATAAAAAAATCCAATTTAAATCATCAAAGTATACCAGAAAAGATGGGGAGTGGGGTAAAACGTGAAAAACGTTAAACGAATTACTTATTTACGTCGTCTATAAATACGCTGTTATCGAATAATTGTTATTGTACTTGTACACGTCAAAATTTGGAAATCAAAGACTTGAAGTAGGTATGCAGTAGGTAGGTATGTTATTATCATGACGTATTTACCTGTAGATTATGATATTATAGTATTATGTGCAAACGGAGCAGTGAAATCATTATGTGTAAAACGTATTGCTGCAAATGTTTACGGAATGGAAATAAAAAAAATATTATACATTTTCGCGCGAGGCTAACCGCAGTAGTTATAATCTGTTTTGAAACAAGCGTAATCATAAATGGCAATCGCTAATAACAATGTTATTATTATTATTAAGCTCGTATCATGATAGTGGCTACCTACCTATAATATGATACTGTGGCTCTAGTTATAACAACGTGCAGCAGATGAACTGACTAATGTGATAATATTACGAATATTATCCATCATCGTAATCAGGCACAGTGTGAAAAATCACGCTCGATTTATCCGAATTTACATTTTCCACAAAACATATTTTAACGGATAATAATATGTATATGTGTTATTAATCATTAATTTGTTATAATCTATAATCTAATGGAAACAATACAATAATAATTGATGAAACCGATGTACATAAATGTAATGATGTTGTGGTAAAACAAACAAGGTGAATTAATCGGGAACGATGATGGAAGATACTGTTACACGTTCTATGAGTTTATGAAAAAGATATGCATTCACTGATAATAATAATAGGTATATTTACCTACCAAATAACACTAATAATAATTAGTTAATTTAAGTAATAACTGCAAAAAATATTATGTGTAATATGTAGGTTTTCCATCAAAATAATATTTGTTGAAATATGGTTTTTGGTTATATACTTTATTTAATTTACACATCGGTATACTCATAACCAGGACCCGGAACTTAATGAGTTAAAAAACAATGAAAAATGCGCATGCATAATACATATTATATCCACTTAAAAATTATTAAATTTGTAGTATAACGTGCAATTATTTTTATAAAATATGCGTTTATATGGTAATATACTTAAAAAAAAATGCATAATTGTAGAAAAAGAATAATAATATGCATAAATATCTATGAACTCACCTATTAAATTATTTCATAATACACATAATTATAAAAAAAAAATTAACTTTAAATGATAATATTTTTAAAATATATACTTATAGGTATGCACAGTACAAATAATTATTAAATCTATTTTATGTTTCAAAATATAAATTACCATAAGAATAAATGAAGGTTCTTTACAAAATATATATATTTCTTTTATAGACTTTTATTTATGTTTTTTTATTAACAAAATATGCGTTGATATTATGTATATAAAATCATAAACTTTTATAAAATCACTTAAATTTGATAAAATATGCAGCTCACGTTTTTGGATTTAACGTGTATGTATTTTGAAACGAACTTGTGTCAAATCAGATTTGTAATATGCAGCTCTTAGATATATTCAAATGTATAAAGTTTTAAGCACTACAGTTATAACTTTTAAGTTATCTCAGTATTGTAGGCTGTCTATTATTTATCCGAAAAGTTTTGTTAAGATAAAGTTGATATTATTATATACCAAAGAGCTGAAAAATGTAAATAGCTTTCCAAATATAATGTATAAATCCTGTTCTTCAGAATTTCGTGGGTTATGTTAATCAACACAATTCATATAATGTTTGCCAAATAGTCCGTTATAACTTTTAAAATACAAAACTTGGATTTTAGGAATTATTATTAACTGTACTTATCATAATATGTTTTCTACCCTACAAAATATATATATTATCATTTACGATTTTCCAAATATTTGAAAACCACGAAAAAAGCTGTTTAAATATTAAACATAAACTAAATGTTGGAAGCTGTAATAGTTATAACCCCTGCATCGTACATCAACATTGTGATTCCAAACACATACCTATAAATTAGTTTTTGATATAGTTGTTGTATCATATTATTATTATTTGTAATCAAAAGAATGTTAGGATAATAATTTTTGGATCTCTGGTCTATTGACAATTGCTGATATAATATTAAACAAGTTTTATTCGATTTATCAATATACTATCTATATTGTTATCTATAACCATTATTGATGTAACTTTTCCCACACTATAAGCAAAGAACAAATAACGGAATTGATAATAATATTATATTAGCGTTCAAGGAGAAGTAGTATTCATATCTACCGAGATGAGTAATACTAATAATAATAATAATAATTGTAAATAATTTAACGGTAGGACACGTCGTAACATTATTTCACTAGTCCATTACAACTATTATTCTACTGTTACCACTGACCGTGCACTCGTTAAATCTGGTCTTGGTCTTTACATCCAAAAATCCTATCTTTTTTTTATTGTCGGTGAGATCTGCAGACTTAATGAAATTGGTTTTGTGTCGCACTCAATCCCTATCATGGCCCATGGACTTAATACGCCGACACCGTGTTTATGTTTATTTTTAATTATAAACCGTGCCAATGAGTCAATAAGATAAACGACCGGCGCAATTTAATTTAAAAGTTCCCTTTATAGGTTCGACATATCGCTATCGTAATATTATTATTATATTAATATTACACTAGCAATGACGTATAGTACGACTTCGTCCGGGAAAAAATGAACAAACTCAAAACCCTGCAGCGTACCTATATATCGGTGCATATCTAGTATACCTCAGGTCACAGTAAAATTGGAATCGGTGCACCTCTGGTGCATGAACTGTATATTATTCGACCAATGTATACTAGCGAAACCTGCACAGCCGCTCTGCTGCTGATTTCGTTGACCGATGACGGTCGGTATAGATTGCGTCCACGGGTTGCGGATAGTGGGACGCCCGGTTCTCCCGGGATTCGTCTCGGGTCGGGTACCGTGTTAATAACTAACAGCACGCCGCAGACAGCTACGATCAAATGACCCGTATAATTTTCCGGGCGGTGTGCCCGCCGGGCCGGTTCGCGGTCGCTGTTGGGTCAACCGACCCCAACAGTGGTGCTTTCAGCGTGCGTTGAAAGCACGGGTGCCGGAGCTTGCTCCGTCCTACATCCAAGCGTCTCAGCATCAGTCGGGCTCGTGAAATCGATGGGGGCATAGCGCGGAGATGGATCGGACTTGCGGCTGACGGCTTGTCTGTAGGGAATCCCACAATTCGGTCGAAATATGTCCGACCGCTGACATGCATGAACGGTAGCACGCGCGGGGGCCAGGTTAGCCCAGGGCGGCGTTCGAGCCAGGTTCGTCGCCCGCCTGGCCAGCGGATTTCATTCGTGGAGTCGGCTTCGTGCGGGCCGTGTGTTTCGCTGGAGAAGCCGCGGTAACACCGCAACCGGCGGGCGTCCGGAGAGGGCAGCCATGCAACTCCGGCCGCTTTTACGGTACGCGGGTAGCGGCCACCGCCGGTGAGCCGTCCACCTCTGGCGGCCGGTCGTTGGGCGACGGATAAAACCGGGCTGAGGTCGGCGACTGATGCCTCCGCGGCTCTTGACTAGCGCTCAGAAGGTCCGCGGTTGTAGCCGTAAGGCAATAAAACCCGGTACTCTCTGTATATACGACCGAGATAAGCGATCAGCCTGTGGTCGATTGGAAATATAAGTCATACCATGTTTTTGAAAGTGGTTCAAATTACTTTTTAAACTTTTCCGATATGTGTAAAAACAATTATTTTTTCGAAATTTTTGTCGGTATTGGTCTAGAAGTTTTAAACTACAAACATTCAGACATTGTTGTTTTCATAGCTAACAATTAATTAACTGAATATTATTTTCTTAATTTATTTTATCCGAGATAACCCCATTGCAACGTATAGCAAGTTGCCTTGTGTATACCAATTTTTTTTTTTTGAGTGAAATCGTTTACATATTTCGTTTTGTATACCTATACACATTATTATAAATCAGTAGTTACATAATATAATCGAACCTAAAACGGTATTTTTTAAATAACATATTCATTGTGAAATTGCATATTATGAAACTATTTATTTTTTTAAGTAGTTGATTCCTGTAGGTTTCTTCATCATCATCATCATACCGAGAGTGGGCGAATATGTGTAAATTTGGAACTGCACACTTTCTTGGCTGGATTTTAAAAGCATGAAATAAATATTTATATTAAGTTGGTTCGATATGAAAAAAATTGAACGATTGTTTATCAGCTTATTGTTAGGAAAAAAACACTCTGTGTCTGAAAATCAACGAATGTAAAAAAATAAATTAAGGAATCCGAATATATCTTTAAAATAAAAAAAATGTTTTCTTGGAACGGAGTGCTTTTTAGTGCGTAAAAAATAGAACGCCCCCAATCGTAAATTTTCTGAACGTGAATTATTAAAAAAAATATGTTTAAATTATATTTTGTTTTGCTTTTCTTAATCTATCTAAAATTTGATTTTGACGACTTAATAACAGTAAACATGACCGCATTATGACGAGTATTATTAATTTTTAAATATTGTTCTCAGCGTTGTTGTGTGTTTATTATTATAGTCATTACACTGTCGTTGTAAACTTGTTGTACATAATTCTATTTGCAGAATTATTATACGCCGTTGCAATGACAATATGACATGGAATATGAACAACAATATACGTTAATAGAGTATTCCCAGTTTGTTTTTCAATTTCCAAATGAATTGGAGGAAAAAATATAAATAGCGGAAAACGTGAAAAAAATAATAAGAAATTTACAAACTCCCGATAAATAAAACTTTCAAACATAATGACATTATAACTACCGTCTAATTAATTAAATGAGCTAAGTATGATGAATGAAAATTCGAACAAGCCTTATCAAGATCGATTTGTTCACATCGGCACATGGTTGATAAGGCATATTATATATTATTTTATGGTTTTGCTAAGTCAGTCAACAATCATGCACTACACTTGTTAAGATTATGTTCTCGAAATCTTCACAGGTTATCACCTGTTGGAAGTTCATCATATTATGCATCACTGAGAAAATCAATTCCTACGTCAAAAACCCATTCAGAAAACAATTGACCTGCTTTAACATGCCCAAAAAAACTGTTGTAAGATACATACTTCTTTAGTAGATAGATGATATATGAATAAAACAAAACGTTTTAAAAATCAACTGGACAAATACATTAAATAAAAATAAAAATATGATTAATATAAAATAAAATAGGTACCTACTATAGTACCTATAGGTACTATATTATATAAATTGGTTATTTGAAATTATTCACAATGCGTATTTTTTTATTGGAACTATATTATCATTATTATAATCTTATAGCGGCTCATAAATCTTTTTCTTTAAGTATATATCTCATCAATAAGAACTTGGCCCATGAATATTTTAAATATTATTCTCAGTATATTTTATTACTATGGTTCTGCTTATATATATATATATATAATATCGAATTCCAATCGATTCTTCTTTTCCGTCCATGTCATAAACATAATATAAGTACCTAATTCGTATATCCGAAGACACGCGTTCAACAAACTCATTTATACACTGTATAATGAAACCACATGTGCACGATTTTTGTATTATTAATTAATTGGGCACAAAGATGACTGAATAAAACGAATCCATTTTTCAATACTTCGTGATGTATTTAATGAATCGTTTGGCAATAACGTATTGATAGAGTTTGCATTGCCTCATACATCATGTCATCTATACGTCGACTGTTTTGAACTCCAAATCCATAGTGTTTGGTAATTTATTATGATAATAATTTTGTAATATATTGTAGGTACCCACATTCAACTACCAACACAAAAACATTTTATAATCAGTGTTTGGCACGTTCCGTGTAAAAATTTAATTTTTTACGTTCATTTATGGGACATAAACGAGTTCCTTTTTTGTTAAAAAAAATTAATGGTTAAAGTAATAAATATGCAAATTATCTCATCTTCTATTTAATTTCTAGTTTTGAGTAAACTACTTAGTAAAATAACATGTTTTAAAGTTTAAATTTCTTACAACTGGTGTAGATTTATTTTACCATCGTGATTTCTACGACCATTAAAAAAAAAAAAATAGAGATTATTAAGTTTATGTGTTACAACTGCACTCTAGGATGTTTAAATGTATACAAGTATCGGGACTTGATTTATATATTTGACCTGATGATATATCTTGATCTATGATTGACCGGAAACATGTTATAGTTATTTTTATTTATTTTCCGTATTATGAAAGAATTTTGTTCCGTTTGTCTTTCTTATTTATAAAAATTAATTTGTTAAACGTGACGTAAGCCTATTCCGTTAAAAGCAACTCATTCCTTCCAAACAGTGGCACCGAACTTCTTAAAATTAACTAAGATCAAATGAAAATACAACGGACCTACGAGGCCACAATATGAGTCTACATTTTATAATTCATAAGAAAAAAAAACGATTTGTGAAAGTCCAATTTGCTTAACTCCCAAAGGAAAAATCGATAACGGAATGCATCGTCATTCATCACACGTAATTTGATTTGTGTCGTGTACGAAATATCTATAGGTATGTATATAATTAGTATTATTATAGTAATTAGACACGTCTTATTGTCTGAACTGAATAAATAAATATTTATCACGTCTTGTTTACAATCATCTCGTGGTGTATCCAACTACAAGATCCTCAGTCATCACAACAAACATGTAAGAAATCAGAATGTAATCCTAAACATTTCCAAATACTGATATTATGAGACATTTTAAAACGTATATTAAACCGGAATTGTGATGATGTAATTATTATGTTATACCTTATGGCTGTGATTTCGTGCATTATATTATTATGAATTTCAGTATAGTGTCACGGTTTTAGATTCTGAGTTGAACATAAAATTTAATGGTTTTACAACGGTGTGCGTATTTATAGTAGAAAATATATTTCAATTTTCAACAATAATGGTTGTTTTCTGGTAGAAAATTGGATCTAGTTAGTACTTTTGAGAGATATAAAAATTGATAATTTTCAGTTTTTAAAATAATCGGTAAAAAAAATAAAAAAATAAAGTCAAAACGAAATGCGCCTTTTTTCAGCTATAAGATCCTTAGCCACTTACCACAATTTTAAAATCAGTGGTTGGGTCGTGTAACCTAAACCTAAACATCGCTCCAAACACTGATTTTATAAGACATTTTAAAACGTTGTTATAGGTATACTTATAAGTACATTGCTCCGGAATTGTGATGATGTCACGATTATGACGTTATACACTTATACCTTATACAGGGTAATTTCGTTGCATGCACCGAAGAATGCCTCTTTATATTACAGTGTATTATATTAATGTATTTCAGTCTCGTGTCTAGTGTTTTAGATTCTGAGCAGAACAATGAATGTAAAGATTTTACAATGATATGTGGGGTTTTTTTTTTTTGGTGCATGTGTCAACGCGATTTATTGTAGAAAAAATGTTTCAATTTAGACTATTTTCAACATTGAGGGGAGGTTTCTGATAGGAAACTGTCATATCAAATTCAATGTTATCTGAAATAATTAATTCAACTTGCCGTATTTCTATAATAAATTGTAAAATAAATAACTATAACATAGCAATAATATCATAAAATTAAAATATATTGAGTTTACTTAGGCTGATAAGACAGTGTCCGCTCAGAATATGTTTTTCGTAATATGTACCTACCATTGAATTCAAATTTAACACACCCATTACAGTGGCCTACTCAATGACGAGGTACTCACGGGGACGTGAGGCCCATGATGTGGCACGGAATTCCCCAAAATATAGAACAATATAATTCAACATCGTCACATCGATATGCTCAAATACACTTTCTACATACAATTGTGTTAACATAACAGTGAGCAATGTGCAATCTGGTTGCACCGTACCGAGGAATGCCGCCGTATATTACAGTTGGTATATTATGTTATAATAAGGTGTGCGGCATTTCAGTCTCTTGTCACCGTTTTTTTTTTTTAACATTTTTATAATTTATAATTTTTTTTACCTATAAAGTCGTTTTTACGTCGAATCAAATCCTGTTACACGCGACTGTTTTTTACCCGCATCGGAATCGCCTTCGAGTCTGTTCAACCGCGACTAATCACCGTGTAACCACCAATAATATATAATATTATTATAACATTGTATACGAAATACGTAAAGCTGAACATAATATATATATATATATATATTATCATTATTATTATTATTATTGTGTAATATCTGTACGAACGTTACGATGTATATTATACTTGTTACGATAGAGGGCAATGATTACAATACACAAAATATTCTAGATATATATAACAAGGAAAAATCAATACCTACTTGTATATTATATTCTTGGACGTAAAGTGGTGATGATAATGATGATGATGATGGAGATGACGATTATTGAAATATTTATAGCAATTTATCGTGAGATGATACGAAAACGGAGAGCGAACATTTAGAAAAATAATACTAAGTTCAGCCAGTTCAGGAATTATTATAAAGTTAAATTTGACAAAAAACGATTGAAATTTTTTAACGTAATAATAATGGATAGTGATAATGAAAAATAATTAAATACCGCAAAACAAAACCTAACAATGAACAAAATATATTACATAACATTAAACAAAACATAACGCAAACCGTAATTTAAAGAATATCATTGAACGAAAATTAACGGAATATTTTAAAATCTATTTATTCATAAGAAACATTTATTTCATGCAAACAATCTAAGAATTAATTATAATATTGTATTCCGTATCCAGGCCAATACCTACCCTCATTAGTTATTATTTTTAAATTTAATAGGTATTAACACTATTCTAAATAACGATAAACTCAAAACTTGGATGACGTTTCAATTCTAAATAACCATAAAACGGATTTTTTTTTCAAAAGCAAACCCGCGCTGGATTACAAACAATATGTTATTTTATAAATGGTAAATAATCATAGAAAACTAAACATAGATTAAGAGTAGAGAGCATACGAAATTTACCATAACCACTCGTACTAACCTGCAAGTGTCGGATATGCGTGCCACAGCAGAGAAAATCCGATAACGAATTAGTTGAGTAGCTGACAAACTTCACGATATAATATACTGCAAGGACCAAATGCACAGTTAAGTTATCTGCAAAGACAAAAAAAATTATACGTTTTTTTTTTTTAAAGAATCAGGAATCGAGCTAATTGTTTTGGTCAAGCTGTTAAAAAAATACAAATTCATAAAACTCATTAAATAAATATATAATATTTAAATAATAAAAATGAGTATAATATTATAAGACCAATGAGCTACGCGCATTCGTGACCATTATTATTATATTAATGAAGCTTTAACGTTTGAATGTAAAAAAAATTACGGTACCGGAAAGTCGAATCTAGACAAAAAAATCCCCTGAAAAAAAAATCTACAGGTGTACATCGCGAAGTGTTGCTTACACGAGTATAACGCGTGATATATTTGAAGCCACTTGTAATATTATGAAGTGGCCGAAATACGATATACCTATTTTGTTTTTTTACCAATATTTGAATATTGTCTTCAGTGATATTCTATCGTTTTCCTCTCACGAAGTACGTAAAGTATAATATTTAAAGTGTCTGTATGTAATCGATACGCGAATTAAACATTTGTACTACATAATAAAATATGTATAAAAGAAACTCGCATAAAATGCCGTAAAATGATGGCAGGTGAATATTTATAAGCTCAAATATTGTTTAATATTATACCTATATAAAATCAAAACTCAAAATTTATATTTATTCAAAATGTTATTTTTAATTTGCTGTATTATATTAGTATAATGTGTTAAATATTTTATATTGCAGTTATCAACTATTATTACATAATAATATTATGTTATTATAATTATTATTTTCCGAAATAAATATTTTTATTATTATTATTATTATAAGACGCCAATAGATTGGTTGGTCTGTGGACGTGATGGAAACTTCCATGCCACACGAATGGCAAAGTTCACACGATCTGGATTTAGAGTGCTTATATTATATTTGAATTGTCGGAAAAGCGGACGTGGGTCGTGTGGGTCTATCTCAGTTAATTTCGAAATAGGTACGACGCGAGAATCATGAAGTAAAGAATAATATTATTATATCGTTTCATAATACGTCATCTATACAGGCGATAATAATATTATGTTTTTCTAGACTTTTCACCCACAGTTACGAAAAACACCATAAAATAATAAATAATTGTAATAACTTAAGAAGTACCTATAATAGGTAATATATAATATTATTATTTGTCTAAAATTGTGTGATACTTATAAGTGGCACTTGTTCCTAGTAGGTTTTGGTGGTTATTGACAATACAAATTGCACATTATTAATTATAATTTGTGTTTAATATTTACAAATGTACAATAAGCCCGAAGTAGACATGCGTGCGTCGAACGTTATAAGAGCCTGTTACTAAAGAGCCTGTTATCAAACATTTTTGTCACAGAGACTCTTTGTGATTTTTTTTCATATATCTTCTACCCGTGTATTTTAAACTTCAAATTCTGAAACTGAATAGAGAAAATGTATTCAAAAAGGGGCAAAATATAGTCTCCATAAGAATTTTAAAATGTATTTATAAGTTGTATACTTATATAGAACATACAGGGTGATTCACCATGCATACTCACTCCTTTTCCTAATTATATAATAATTCAGTTATTTAAAACTGACTTTTGGAACTTTTAAACATATTTTAAAACCCTATTTTCAAATTCTTGAGATTTTTTTTGTTCTTAATAGGTGTGTGCAAGGGAGATACAAATTTCTAGCTGTTTTTCAAAAGAGAACCCTCCATTTTCTACTGCAATTAAAATTACCTATTTTACAGTCAATTTTTCTGTAAGCATTGAAGCATCAAAATCAATATTCAATCCATTTTTAAGTTATTTAATTTTGTGTAGATACAAAGTACCTATTAGGTCCATTGTCTTAAATGTGTTTGAAAAATAATATGTGGGTTATGGTGGTTTAAATATTTTAGTAATTTATATTAATCCGTCAATTTTGAATAAGGTACAGTATTTAAATTTTCAAAAATAATTTTTACTCAATATAATTTACAGTAAAAAAATGGTGGTTCTCACTTGTAGAAAAACAAAAGTTTGTATCACCACAGTTTGTGTTCACTTGTTCACTTCAAATCACGTTGTACGGAACTAATTCGGGAACTTTTTTTGTATTATAGAACCTCAGAGTAGTATTACCTCTTCTTGATTTTCCAGCAGTCTAAGTAATATTACATCTACATAGGTAATTATCGGTACCTATATTATGCAGGGCTACCATGATTTAAAAATATATTAATATTAGAGTTCTTCGTAATGGCGTGCACTGCAGCAGTAATGAGTGTAAATGAAAACTCGTAGTTATACGAAATTAAATCGCATTTAAACGAATGAAACGCTTGTTGCATTAAAAATGATAAAAAAAAAAAAAAGTGCCGCAAAAGAAACTGTGCGTGACCAGCTAGCTGAACCACCGACCATATTTTTACTATATACACGCTTCGATTAAACATTACGAAATCGTTTCTGCACCAATACCTAGAATACGCATACAATATATTATGTAAATTATAGGACTATACTAAATTGATTTGAACAAAATCGGTATAGGACAGAATCAATGCTCAGACTTTATATAGCACTAAAATAGCCATAATAATACGTAGGTATTCATGAAATATGCGGTATAATATTCTATATAAAAAATAGCTGCAAACAAAAAAAGTTGTATTCTTATAAACAATTATTATGATATATAGGTATGTATTTCATATTAGGTATGTATATTATCGATGTAGGTATATAAATTGTTATTGTTAAATTAATAAATGAGTTCATGCTGTTTAGTTGAATCGACGTTGTAAGCATTACTATTCATACTTATCTGACAAAAAACGTAATAAATATACGGGTACATTTGTTGTCTGTGAATTCTTTTTCACTACAAAACTTTCCATTATTAAACTACGTTTTAATGAAAAACATAAGATAAATATGAATTTAATAACAAATTTCAAAACAAAATATCACCAAAACTAGGGAAATAGCCCTTGACGTATAAAATGCTTAAAATGAGTAAAAATATACACAATTTATGTATACTTGGAAAACTTGTTGAATAAAATAAATATCTAACTTGCTCAACTTCTATTTTACCTTCATGTTATAATAATTAATAAAATGCAATAATAATGCTATAGAGTCAGAGCCCTGCAGGTCATATTATTACGATTTAAAACGTACATACTCAAAGGACCAAAAGTGCTTGAAAAGTTTCATAATATTAGTTATCATATTATTACATAAAATATTAATATGTTTTCAATTGTTCAGTCGGTAAACGATATTTGTTTGTTTATCTAAAAACGGTTCCCTTTTAAAATTGTTTTTCCTGATGGGCGTTTTTGATAACTAATTATGTTTAGGTATATAGTTTGTTATAACAAACATCGTCGTCAGCCCCTAACCCTCCCCCCCCTGAAAATGTTCAGAAATAATATGATGAGATTTGTAAATCATGGGGACTTAGTGTGTTAACTAATTTCAAGAAATAGAAAATACGTTGGAAAAATCACTATCAAAATTAATAAAATAGTCACAATAGAATAGAAACATACAATAGCTACTGAAACATTTATATGTATATTATATAAATATCAATTAAAATTAAAAATGTACTTTTCTAAATAGGTACATATATAATCTATATTAACAACTGTTATGAAAATATGATAAAACCATCTTGTATTATTGTTTTTTCAAGTGAATCAGAACATTCTTTTACAATTTTACGTATTATTTTAGTGTATTTTTAAATTCTAGCCACACCGAATAATAATTGCAATGATCGATTTCAGCTTATGCGTATTAAGCACATTATACAAAAGCAATGTATATTGACTCAAAACAAATAAAACTTAATCTATAAAATGTACAGTTATGATAATTATGTTTTATGTTTGATTTATATTAGCAAAATGATAAAATCGACACAAATTGTAATTTTGTAATTAATGATGTCGGTCACTGAGATGACGTCGTACAAATAATAAAAAAAGAAACCCAAAACGTAATGTAATCATCAATTGTAAATCCAGATAAGACTGATGAATAAACACAAACTATTTTAAGATAAATAGATTAATAGCTCACTTCAACGTTCAGAGTAATATATAACAACATTTATTATTTAATGAAGTTTGGTGGATATATTTTTACTCAGAGGAATATTTTTAATAATTAACAGTACTATATTATACCTGAAGATATTTTTAAAAGTATTACCAGATACGTTACACAAAAGATTAAAAAACAAAAAATACAATACAATTTTATTAATACTTATACTTTAATATTTCCTCCCTTACTCCATCATAGAAAATAGTATGTATACAATAAATATTTCTAATGTTTGATAAGTTTAAATTGATTAAAAAATTAAATATCGAATCAATAATTACAGTCAATAACATTTGGAGTTCTCACGTTATCGTGAGAATATTAGAAAACAATGTAGGCAATAATATTATTTTATTGACTATTATTATAATATAGAAATAAGAAATTAATTTTTTCTCGGGGATTTGTAATCCGATTTCCTATTACCTAATATTTATATTGTACCTAATATTGGCGGTCACAACTCACACATGTACAATTTACTATTGATTTAGTCGCCAGTCTTAGTGATAAGCTTAGAAAATAATATGATGGACCTTGGTGTTTAATATGATATCATAAAAGCCAGACATGGCCATAAAGACTTGTCCGATCAGCTCAACACAAGTCGTATTCAGTGGTGGGTGGGCTAAAAATGGCCTCTGCCCCCCACAACTTTGAAAGTGGAATAACTTGGGCAGAGATTGAGTACAACCAACGGGGTTAAAAAGACAAACCAGCACAAATGAAGTGCAAACGAATAGAGTTAATTTTGTTTCGAAATTCCAAAGTTAAGGGGCCGGGAAATGGATCACGTTTTGGAACGGCTACACGTCACGACTGTTACGGACGCATTTGGTCGAGAAATATTTTGTTCGCACTTTGCTTGAACCCTAAAGTATACATTTGGATAAATACTATAAAAATGGTAATTATTATTATTATGGATACGAACAGTCCTATTATTTTATTTACTAAGTTGTGTTAAACATTTCGAGAACGCGACAAATATGCGAGTTGGCTGTCGTTATTATTATACTACACTATGGAGACAATAATGTATTATTTTAATCACGTTTTCCGAGTAGACAGACGTCAAATAGTTACCCTCCCGCACCCCTACCCACCGAAAATACAACTTTTTAAAATATAATTGAAAACCATATGTAGCTCTATATACTGACACATTCGTAATTACAAACGACAGCAGTCGATTTAACGGTCGTCGGAATATTCATTGAGCAAAATGTTTTCCTCGTCAAATCAAAAATTGTTATTATAATTATCACAATTAATTAAGAAGTATAATGTTATAATTGCTTATAACTGGACGAATCGATCATTATGATGTACTGTATACTATTCAAAACAAATAATAATAAAATATTATCATCTAAAATATAATACCTATAATACGTTTGACATTTGGAGTGCGATTACGGACGTATTTGTATTCCGTTCAATTAAGAGGATGTTAGCACACCATTTGTTTTCTCTCTCTGATCCACGTGAAAAGTAATGATATTATACAAATTTATGTTAAGCAGAATCAACACTGTGTTTTCTGTTTTTATATTATAACGAATTCACTTATTATCAATCTTTAAACAAAAAACATCACATGTGCCCCTACAGTATTATTAGCTTTTTTACGACGTTTCGATTTTTATACGATTTATAAGTATTTTTACTTAATTTACACGCTCATAACTTTAATAAAAATAAAAATGTCATCAAATAGCCAACATATAGGGACAGTGGGACACATGTAATTTTCTTTACTTAAAGTTTGATAATGAATTCACTCTAATATTGAAAGTATTAACACAGGGTTGGTTCTGTTCAACGACATTAATTGCTATATTGCGCATGGGTTAGATAGAGAAAACCTGTGGTGCTGACATCGTCTTAAAATATTTAATGTCTTATACGATTTTACACCCTTTTTCTATTCTGCAAATAACTCTACAGCCATCAAATCGTCACGAAAAATCGGTTATTGATATCGGTTATTCTATATTTATAGATTTCACGTTTAAACGATACCCGATGTAATATCATATGACGTGCTCTATTTCGTGGAAAAATGCTCAGCCAATCGAATGAAAAACGAAGGCGTATTGTTTAACAGCGTCGATTCCTTGTCGACATGTTTTTTGATTAAATTTCAGATGACGTTTTATTTATTTATTATTATTACTATTATTATTATTATTATTTCTAGTGCGCCGTTTTAATAATATTATACTTAATACCTACGCGGGCCGATACACGTCTTCGACGTCGATGATTGACATTCGTATATAAAAAACGTATATTATTTATTACCTATATACATATTTATATATATATATAGCAATTGTTTTATACTTCGAAACGCGGACGTAGGTATATAATATTTCCACGGCAAAACATCAACACCGACAGCAAAGCTGCTGCCGATAATATAATGGCCACGTACCAAACGAATTATTATTTTTCAACCGTCTTTTGTAGGAAGGCGATGATAGGAGTTGAGTCAAACTGTGCCACGCAGATAACAATATTGTGTACTTATTTTATATTGTTTGTAGACATCAGATATAGGGTTGAGAGGATTCACCCCTCGTCCACCACGCCATCACGTCTGTGTACATCGCACGAAATATATAGAAATCGAAAATTTATGAGAAGTTTTGGAGTTCCATTCAAGGATAAAACTTACATACAAGGTGGAATATGAAAATATCAGGATTGAAAATGAACTCTAATATTTCATTTGAAACTCAGCTCTATAGCCAGGTGAGGGGGCAAATAGGAGCATTTCCCCACAAATTAAACAATTGCCTCCCCTGAGTATGTAATTGTACGGGTTTCCCAGTATAAATGCATAGCATCAATGCGCCCATAAAATGGGCTACGGCTCTTTTGAAACTTCTTAAATCGATTTGTACAAGTGTACGTGAGTGTGTTATGTGCATTTCTCATTAAAATTTCTATTTCAAAATATGCGCCAAATAAAACTCACTGCAACTCGTTTGAGCACATTTTAAATTTTTTACTAGATACCTACCTGAAAATCGACGACTCGCTTGCGCACAACGAAATCAGTCGCTTACCTGATAACAGATAGGTAACTCGTTTGCTCACAATAACACATTCACACACATGTATAATATATCGTCACAGACTGCAGTACAAATTATCAAATATTTGATAGCAATATTATCTTATCATAATTTTGGTTTTTCCGTACCTAACTACTTTTAGTTCAGTTTCAGTAGTTACGGTTCAGTACAGTGGTGACTATAGTGTGTTGATGCGACATTAACATTTCTAATATTTTTGAAACTCTGCGAGAAAAACGATGTTTTAATATCGATAATTATAAATTTAGTGAATATTGTGTTTTAATGGATATTTTATTGGATATTCAAATTTTAGATTATATTTATATTGACTATACTGTAAGATATTATGACGATTTATGTAACACACACACACACAAACATTTTTTTAATCACTCCGGTTTGAAGCAGAGAGCTCTATGCTAGTAAAATATATGTTAGCAATCGACTTGTGTTTTTTTGCGCAAACGATTTGTAAAACAAATAAATGTGCGCAAACGATTTGTAAAACAAATAAATGTGCGCAAACTAGTTGTAGCCGTAAAACTTATAACTGTATAAATATTTGAAAAAGTCGATTTTGACGAAAAATAACATACAACATTTTTGCTCTTTGTCCGAGATTCATATTATTATGATGTAGTTCGGCACGGCCGTTCAGATGAATTTGTAAATAATTATGATCGCAACGGTTAACAAAGACGGTCAGGACTAAGAAACATGGTTTTGCATATTATTTGAAAACCTAAAAGAACTGAATGTAATTTAGTAATATTGGATCGTTAATATTTTATAACACCATTGGGCAAAACATATACCTACATCGTTAATATTATTATATAAATAATAATTAATTTTGGTATATTCAGTAATGTTCAACAACATTACAAATTTTACATTTTTAAATTTAACGATTGTACTCATTGCAATATTTGCAAGTACTACTTATTTCAGAATGAATTAATACAAAATTACTTTATTCTTAAAAAATAATGAATGGCATTTGAATACAGCTTTATCTCAACAATATCTTCTTCACAAGTCACAATATCATTGAAGTGGCATTACTCAATATAATACGTTATTTAATATTCACAAGAAACGCTTCGACAAAGAGAATACAAATATTATTAAACTATTATTTATTTATTTATATATTCGTTTGATGAAAGTACACCCACGACCTACGTGAGCAATATGGTACAATACATCAAAGAAGTGAGAATTATAATCGTTAATTTAACAATATACAATATGCTTAACATCTTTAAATTAATTAAAAAAATCAAAAAATCTCAATAGTTAAGTTCGTTGCGATGGTCATAGTATTCCATGATAATAATAACAATAATATTCTGTACTGAAAAACTTTCGGCAGAAATCAGTGAACGACTGGTAACTGGTGAGTTAAATAGAGGGTGGGAGGTGGTTACATCTGGTATCAAATGTGCGGACTTTGAAATCAACACGCGCTATTCAAACTACATTATAATTAGGTACAAAAATATACACTTCAAAACCTTACCCGTCGATTAGGGTTGAAAACCCGGTTGCAAGTGGATCTTGAATTTACGAACAACCAAGATTGTTGATTTATATGGTTTGGTCTACTGAAATCGAATGTTCTTCTTGAGTCTGTAAAAATTACATCAACTATTATAGGTATCACCGGAAAGTATGTTGGAAATATATGAATAAATTATTATGTAAATGATAATGTTATAGGGTGTATCGCGTTACACGATTGTCCACACAAATGATATTATTATTTTCGAAATTCGTCGATTTCTTCGAAATATTATTATTAAAATTTATATAAAAGCATATTGGATGACAGATTTGTTGGACTGAATTTGAACACACAACATTTTAAGTTTAATAATCGTTAAAATTGTTCAGTCAGTCATGAATTAAACAATTCATCTAACCGTTTGCTGACAGCGTATGCACTCGGCTGTGTAATGTAATCCAACTATGAAATTACAAAGGTTTAAACCGACCCAAAACAAACACAACTATCAAAATATTGATATTTATTATTTTCTATTACAAAATTATAATGATTAAATTCAGTGTTACGTGCTCACTATTGTATTGTTGATGCGAGCAAACCAACAATTTTAATTAAATTATGCAATTTTATATGAACAGAAATCTAATATCATTTACCTATGCATATGGAGAAATAAAAAAAATAACTATTGAGTCAACGTTAAGTTATAAGTTAATAACAAAATATGGCAATATAATATTATTTAACTCGAAAATGTTAAGCTTATTGATATATGTGGAGAATCATTAACTTTTACTCGCTTAAAAAGAACAATTATTAATTTTTAATTACCACCTGGGTCACACATAGCAATTGTGCTTCAAAGTTAAAAAAGAGTACCTAACTAAGATATATATTCTTAAAAAATGTATGCTCCTTGGTCCTTATTATTTATATTGCACACAGAAATTGTAGTGGCTTAGGAAATTACAAGTTAATATAAATTTAATTATTTAAAAACTTAGTTTATTTTTATTTAAAACATTGTAGGTACAGGTACAGCATTGACTAAACTAAAAGTATATTAATTAATTATTTTTAACTAAAAACTTTTAGAATATTATATAATGTGTATAACGTCATGATTTAACTAACTAAGAAATATATTCTTCAAATTAACTAGAAAAAGCTAATTTATTACAATAATGGATATTTGAGCTATAGCAATGTAGGTTTATTAGAAAATAAAATAACTATAGTGACGTTAAAAATCTCTAAAAAAAAAATGATGCAATTTTTAAATTGTTAAAAATTATCTTATGATTACGTATCATTCTAGTTTTAAAAATATGATATTATATTAATAAATTTAATTATTATGCAAGATTAAATTGACTATGAACCCGGTTTTAATAGGAAACTGTCTTGTATTATTAATATTAGTGAAACACTACGGCCGACACTAGTGAGTTTTAAATCATACGTTTTATAATATCAAAACATGTATAAGTTACCTATTTGCTGGTTTCATTAAGATATTTCATGGCCGACATATTGATGACTGATGATTCAAACCTAAAAGAGAAGAACAGATGTTTAAAAAAATGTAGATATCTTAAGTGTAATTTATTATAAATTTTTTTATGAATATTCCTTCAAAAACAAATATCTCGTCATCGCAATACCAATTGGTCCCTTTCCCAAGCTCCACTAAAATTCTAAACATTTGAAAATGTCAAGATAGTTATGACTATATGCGATTGTATTATTTTTATTATAATTATTATTAAATTATAAGACAACACATGAAATTTGAAAAATACATTAAAGTTAATATTGTAATGTTTACTAACGCATTATCATATGAGTTTATTACATTATAGCATAATATTATATTATGTATGGTTGTGACTTGATGGATGGTAATTTTCAATTTTTCAAATTAAATTTTCCTCGTAACATTAAACATCCGTTTAGTACCAAACACGATATTGAAATCAAATTTAAAACTTCTTGTGTTGATCTATGTAAGTATTGTTTCTCTGTGATGGGTACCTACTATAAATAATTAAGTTAATATTGTTGGTTGAAATTTTTGGCATACAATAATTATTTCGTTTTGGTTAAAATAGTTTTAATTTTATCATGTTATAGGTACGCTGTACACTCATTTCGTTTGATCTTTGATAACATTTTAATTGTAAAGACAAAACCAAAAAGTGTTTGCCGGGAATAAACAATTACATGATAATATTATTTGTATAATATTATAATTATAGTGTATTACGTTTAATTTTTGATACAGTTATCCAGAACAAATAATTTGATATATTTTAATGTCAATGCGTTTTAAATTAATATTGATAATTTTCAGTGGAGAATATTCAAATTTTAAAAAGCGTTTATTAATACAAAATGCAAAGTATTATGTACATTTATTTGAACGATATAAAATAAAATGACTTTTTTGTTTCGAACAGAGGTTTAACTATATGCAAGTCACACGATAGTTTATTTGATTACCTAATCGTTCAAGCCTAGATCTAATTAATTTTTGTTAAATGTTATTATGTTAATGTAATAAATAATAATATATGTGCAAATATTTAAACGACAACTTATTTAGGTTGTATTTGCCGATCGGAATGTTTATCAATCACTATTTGCTATCATACGTAGTCTATGTGAGAGAATCGGTACGCGCTGTGCATATACATATGTATATGTAATACCGAATGCCGATTGGAAATCATTAGTTATTACTGTGAAATTTATAATTTCAATTTTTTTTCCCGCACCAGTCGTGAGTGTTACCTAATAATAATTACTATGCCGATATTGTTACATTGAGTGTCTTTATAATTTTTTGTCTCGTTTCGTGATAAACTATATCCACATTTAACGACGATCGATTAATAATAATATTAAAGTCGATATATATATATATATTAATTTATTATATATAATTAATATTCTCCCTAAATCTAAGGTATATCCGATTGATCGAATCTTGGTAATACATATTGTAAATGAAATATGTAACGGGTCTTGATGCGTATAAATTATCAGATGGATATTTAAGGTCAGTTTTAGGCTGGTCATTACGGTTATCGATATGCTTTTAAAACATTAATCTATATTATATCTTTGGTATTAGATATCGATGACGATTATTGACAAGTTTTGAAAAAAATTAAAAACCAAGTTCGTGATATTGAAAATTTCGAACATAAAATAATGTAAACGTGTACATTTACCGACAGATAATAACAAAAAAAATATTACGTAATAAATTGTATACGAATCATAAATATCGTTATTACCTACTATCATTATCTAAGTATTACATTTTTCAAATTGAATTGCTACCGAATAATTAAAATACTACAATGTGTATTTTTTAATATGTAATATTACGTCATGTTCAATTCTCAATAAGACGTGATTTTATATTATATTAGGTCATACACACTTTCAACACTACACGCAGAAATGCAACGACCAAGAGGGGAATGGTCTCTCTTTTCCCGGGAAAACACGTTTACGTAATGAAAAAAATTTCGGAACGATTGAATAACGACTCGAGTAAACAAGTCTAGACAAGTTTAAGTCAGCTCATGTTTTCCAATTTTCGGGGGTAAAAAAAACTCGGGTAGGTCATAGTTTTCATGTAGGTATATGATGTTTGGAAGAGAGTGATTGTAGTAACATAGAAGTTTAATTAAATATACGAAACTGCAGGGGCGCAACCGATTAGTGGTTCAGTATAATTAAAGTACGTCTACTGAAATGTAAAACTGAAAAGATATATCAAAATTGGACAATTGTATACCTAACTTATACCTGACCTATACTTAAACATCCCGAATCTGTAGAAATCGATCAATTCTTTGTAGGTTACATCGAAGAACTTAATGTTTTCTTAAGTTTCCTAGACGATTTTAAATATTTTATTTTATTAGTAACAATACAAGATAACCAAAATCAAAAAAAAGAAAAGAAACTCACTCCTAAAATCAGCGCATACAGTTACCGCGATAACAATATATTTGTGAAAAAATTGTTTATAGAAAGTGATTATGTTATTATAAAACATTGTAATTCTTCAGGCACCCAAATAAAATCCGTGATAACAGCTATTAATATTATGGGTATATTACGTCGTGGTGGTGGCCTGCGTGGGGTTGTGAGTGGCCAGTGGTGGACAGGTGTGGACAGAGAAGAACAGCGGTTGGGTGGGCAGAGTGTAAAGGGTTTTCTGTTGGATAGTAGGCCTTCGTACTATGGACCTGTCTCTAATTTATGGGAGCATATTTTATAGGATTGTGGTAGAAAAGTTATCTCGGGGATCGCTATCTCAATCGCAATGAATAGCATTAACCACGATTTCTGAACTCCATAGTACAATACTCGTAATATCAGTAGACATCTTGTCACCTTCATACCTGAACAATTCAGTATTTTCAGTTAGCATTATTATCGTTTGAAATGTTATATAATCTATGTTACCTTGTGAAAATGTATTTTAATACTTTTGGTTCAGTATACATTGAATAGACTTAACGTTACCTACTAAAATTTACATAAGTAGGTATTCAAACAAATTTTTGAATGCAACGAGATTTGGAAATGAGTAGCTAACAATATTGCGGATGTGTAATTGCTTGAAGATTAAGGGGAAAATGATTTTATGCATATCGTTTATCTACTGATATTTTAAGAACCTATTTATAGACTATGACTTTTACTATGAGTAGGTACAAATAATTAGGATTGAGCATAAATTAAAGCTGAACAAAAATATTAATGTGGAAAACAGGCAACAGCAATATAATATTATAGTAGTCAAATGCATAAATTAACTACTCATAACAGTATATATATATATAAACCTATATAAGGTACTAACAAAATTACACAAAAGTTATAATTTATGATTTTCAAAAAAAAAATTCTGAATCGCTAATAAATATTGCGCATGTCCATGAAGATTAAAATATTGTAACGATGACCGAAGGGGCTGTAAGCTCCTTTTCACGAACTCACGGCTAGGCTCTATTATTATAGCCACCAAAAAAATGAGTTCTTCTAAAACAACTGTCGTGTTGGTCAGAAGGGCTTAACTGACTCAGTATACACCGCAGGACAAGGATATGAGATCGGACGATGGACTTATCGGAGATTGTCCAAACAAAAACACCGTCAGCGGTGAGGGTTGATGGAGATTATATAAAATTGTGTTGTATTTGCGTTTGACAGTTTGAATTATTTTCGATGCCATTGCGGTCGAGTGTTCAGCGGATTACTGCTGTGAATCGAACGGTCGCAAATCCGCCCATAAAGCCCGTGTAAGTCAAGTATATATTATTATTTCGACGGAGTTAATTGTAAGTAATGAGTAGTGATGTTGATGTATAGAATATTATAACGTCAATACGATATTTTGTAATTCAGTTTAAAACCCTACTCCAAACTCTTATACCATTAAAATATTATATATTTTGTTTGCTTAAAATATTATATAAGCTTTCAAGCTCTTGGGGAGTACTATATGAAAATTATAGACAATCGTATCTTAATAAAGTAAAGAGTTTATGACAATCAAGTGCGCCGATATTATTTGTCGTCAAAAACATCAGCCGTGGATTTTAAATCTCAAAAGCCAGTTCAAGCCTTGTATTTATGTCAAAAAAAAAAAAAAAAAATAATCAAAAAATGTATATTTGTTTTTTCATTTGATTTGGATGCCATTGTATTTATTATATAGTGCACCGTGTATATTGTAGCGTTTGGGGGAAAATATCCGATGGATATAGGACAAAAAATTTATTTTAAATAATAGGTACATTGAAAATATAATGTAATTAATTTTAAAATATGATTGCCAAGTGACAATAATTACAGTAATCTAATAATATTATATATAGGGAATTGTTTTTCATAAAATAATAATATATTAAAGTCTATATTGGTAAACGTTTGACAGTCATACTTCGGCAATCTAATAATCATTATAATTTTTTTAAATGGCTAAAAGCCATATTATTTTGATTTTAATTGTGTTTTTTGTTTCGTTTGTTTTTTTACCGTGGATTCTATATTTACATACATAATATCACTGGCTACATATAAAATATAAAATAGGAATTAAAATTGTTCTAACAATATTATTCTGGGGTTAAATAAAATTCAAAATTCAGAAACAAGACGACTTACGCTTTAGGTATTATAAATATAGTACCTAGTCATAATGTAACCAGAATGGAAACTGGTGAATTCACACCTACGACAACAATGAAGAACACAATAATACAATAATATTATTATATTACATTTATATTATTATATTGTTATTCGTTATGCGTCATTATGCGTCTCGTGACCCGGTATGGACCATCATAATGGTATATTAACCTTCAAAATTTGAGTTAAATCTTTTGAAAAGTCGTTAGATAAAATACGTATAATAGGTATATTTACGGAGCAAACTGTAAATAAAGATTATGGAAAATGTATACTGAAAGTGTTGGTGACTTTATAAGGGATGCGCCACACTTAGCGGTTGAAACGCTAAGACAATTTATATAATCACTATACCCTTCGACACACTTCAACGAGTGTCGACAATATTTTGAACACATGTATTTTTTATAAGACCCATATATTATAATATAAGATATACCTACCTGTATTATCGACAACCAGACGCCTTCTTGACAATAACTGGCCAATTTATTCAGAATAAAAAAAATTTTAAATTAATGATTTATGCGGCGCCCGTTTTTGTTTGTCGTTAAACTGGGTTTTTTTTTATTAACTGTATTATTATTTTCATTTATTTTATTGGAAACGGATCGTTGGTTTTTAACAAATTTGACGTGTTCTACGACAATGCCTACTGGGGCCTAGATTATTTCACTTTTGTTTTGCATAATAATATATTATGTAGGTTTGCGTCATCGGGATGTTGACCTTTAAAAGTCAATTAAAGTCTATCGAAAAGTCGATAATGAAAAAACGTATAATAGGAATTTACGCAGCAGGGAAGTTTACTGACAGACAAAAACTATGGCAAGTTTATACCGAAAGTGTGGCGGCGACTTTAAGACAAATTATAGTCACTATAAAATAATATTATACTCTACTCTAATATTTTGGAAACACGTTTTTTATAAGATCCATAATAGTATAGGAGATATCTATAGTCATAGTATAATCGACAGCTATAACAGACGTGCTCGTCTTCACTCATAACAACTGGTCAATTTATTCAGGATAAAAAATTGTTAAAATTAATTGTTTATGCGGTGCCTGTTTTCGTTTGTCGTTAAACTGGGATTTTTTTATAAACTGTATTATTTCATTTTTTTTTTTATTGGGAACGGTCGTTGGTTTTTAACAAATTCGACGTGCTCTAAGACAATGTTTACTGGTGCCTCGATCATATCACTTTTGTTTTGCACATAATAATATATTATATAGGTTTGCGTCATCGGAATGTTGACCTTCAAAAGTCAAGTAAAGTCTATCGAAAAGTCGATAATGAAAAAACGTATAGTAAGAATTTACGCAGCAGGGAAGTTTACTGACAAACAAAAACTAGTGGCGGCGACTTTAAGACAAATTATAGTCAGTTATAATATATTATTATACTCCACGACCTATATATAGACTTCAAACACGCGTGTCGATAATATTTTGGACACACGTTTTTTATAAGATCCATAGTTTAGGAGATACCTATAGTCGTAGTATAATCGACAGCTATAACAGACGTGCTCGTCTTCACTCGTAGCAACTGGTCAATTTATGCAGGATGAAAAAATTTTGGAAATTAATTATTTACGCGGCGCCCGCTATTGTTCACGGGTCGGTTCGCTAGGGTGTTTTTTTTATTAACTATATATATTATTTTCATTTTTTATTGAGCACGGGTCATTGGTTTTTAACACATTGGACGTGCCTCTATTATAATATACTAAACCACTTTCGTTTCGCACATAACAATATTATATACCTTGGTATCCTGTAATAATCTGGCCTAGGTATACTATAGCTTCGGTGGACGGATAATACGTAATAATATTATTATAATATGTACTCTTTAATTGTATTATTCAACTCGCACATACCGACGAGCGGAGTTTACAAGCAACAAAAAATATTTTGTTTTTAATTTTTTTCTCTTATGAAAACAATACGAATATACGTGTTATTCATAAACATTAAACAAATTTACGAATGTATGTCGTGCGAGGAGTACCATATAATATGCAAATAATCTCGGTAATTTCACAAGCAATTCCTCAATTATTTTACCACCAAAAAATTATTAATATTTTGAATTTTCGAAAACAGTTTATATACTCTAATATTTGAATATTGTATGATAATAATAATATACACATACATAGAAATTAGTCTCTATGGAGACTATCGTCGTACGGTGGAAAATAATTGTCTATTCACCAAATATTAGATGACGGATGATGGGTGTAGGTAATAATGTTTATAAGGATTTGGGTATAATATCGTCCTGGAAGATATGTTTATTGATATATATGATTATGTTTTATACCATAAATTATAATATAAGTTCTAAATATAATAATAATTGCAGTGTTTTTAAACAATTACAGACATAATTTAAATTTTTAACATGAGTTATTATATGCTAATAAAAGTGTCTCCTTTTCATATTTCTACGGAATTAATTCCTACCTACTAAATGTATTGTTACTTTTGATATTTTTAAAAATATATTATGACATCAGCAAATATAAAAAAATTAAGTTAATTATGTCAAGTGTATAATATTTGAAACATTTAAGGGAAATATTCAACGTATTGATTTATGTATATTTTATAACAACCTTTAACATAATGACACAAGTCTTACAAAAATCAAATATAATTTTTGCTTAGCTTAAAACAAAAACATTCTTCATAAAATACATAAATATTTTATCCAAATATCGTAATAGATATTGGCAATAAATTATAATATTATAAAATTAAAATGCTACTAATCGGTGGCTTTTATAACCGAGTCAATCACGACTGTTCAAATAAAATCTAAACTTATCACTTTATTTACTCTGACGCGTTTAGTCTTATGTAGCGAAATAAAGTACAAACATTAATAATCAAGTATAGTTCTATTTTCATTATAATTTTTAGATTTATATTTAAATTGTATTTTGAATGATGACCGTATATTGAATTTACAATTATTACATGTTTTTTTTTCGCTATTCAGATACCTATATCATACAACTTTAATTATTCAGGAAAAGAAGTTTTTAAAACCACATATTATTAAAATATGGATAAAATTACCTAAAAATATGAATTATTATTTTAGTTTACATTTTTAAAATACTAAATTTGTAATATTTAAACATATTTATGTATTCAAATTAGTGAAAATATCAACTAAAATACCCTACGAAACATTTTCATAGAAAAAAAGTATAGGTGAAAAAGATTTTTTATTTAATGCTAAATGAAAATGAAAATTTCAAAATACTAACAATAAAATATATATATATATATAAATACACAGAATTTTTGAAATGTTAAACCGTCTCCTAAAAATATGTATATTATATTAATATAATTTGCTTAAGTAAATATTTCTAATAAATTCAATCATTTTATAATTTCTGTACAATATATTATTATAACTAAACTTTTTACGATGATATTATTATAAGGTACATGATATATTGTTCAATACCTAATTGTATATTTTTAATAAATTCAAATAGATTGGTAAAATTGCAATACGATAATTAGTAATTAATTTTTTTTAACACATAATTTTTTATTGTTGTATTTTAAAAAGAATTGCAATTTTAAATGAAACTTTCTGTACAATATATATCATATTATTATAATTTTCACTAAAAGTATAATGGAAAAAAAACTATTTATTTATACTTGAGTAACTACTTCTAAATTAATACAGGTATTACTGTATTCGTGTATAAATAATTTAAAATAATACATACTTATATTCCTACTTCTACATATAATGATATATATATTCAAGAATGAGATATTATAATGACCTACATGTATCATATTACAATAACGACTAGAAAAAACAATAAATAACTCTTAAGTCATAAATATTGTACAGTTATTTGTTCACATACATTTTTTTAAAAAGTATTTTTGACTTAAGAGTAAAGTCAACTACCTACTCATAACTTAATTATTGCATAAACGGTGTAAAAATCAAACATAACATAATATTTTAATACTACAGTAATTTATGAGTTCATTTTATATATTCTTATTATATAGAAATAAAGTCGATAATAGTAATAACAATAATAATAATTATAAGTCATATTACCGTGATCTATCGTCAGAGTTTCGACAGATGGTGTGGACCGCTTGACGATGGAACAGCTTGGCAGTCGTTTGTCGACTGAGGATTCCTGGGTTGCTGTGGACTGATCACAGCTTCTGGCAGACGGGCGTTAGTCGCTTCGTTGTCGCCCAAAAGCCTGGATGGTCCTATGGGAACGCACGAACCCTCGACTGGCGGGTTGGGGTGGCCGCACCCTTTGTCCGCATCGCCCAGCGCGATCGCTACCCCTCACCCGCCGGCCAAACACCCACTGACTGTCTATATGGTGCGCACGCACCCGCCGCCAGAGTAACCGGGACCCACACCCACCTGCAGTCATCATCCCACTCAACAACCCTTTCCGCATCCACCACCACCACTGTCACCTACGCATAAAGGTACAATAATTTAACAATTTCATAAATATGTGTCCCAGCAGAAAAATAATGTGAAACGATTCCGCCGAGTTTTCCATCATTTGTTTATTTTTCTCCTCAGATGGCTGATCTGGGTAGAGGAATAGGTGCATATAGGGGGAAAGTTGGGGTGGGGGTAAGAACACAGTTTTATCCGTACCCTTCCTCACATTTTTTTAATCATATTTTAGTTTAAAATATTAACTATATCAACGTTTGTACTGCTGATTCGATTTTAGCCCCCCCAGAAAAATGTCAATAGTTGGGCCTTTAGGTTGCAATCGTCCCACGGTATGAGCTGGTTAACGTGTTTCGGGTGTATGCACAGTGGATAAGCTTTCTTTGTTCGGCGTCATCGTTATTTTTACGTTTTATTAACTTCTTTATACTGTCTATATATATATATATATATATATATATTATATGCAACAGCGTATATACCTACTACCATTATACGGGTCCTATTCGTTTCCAACTACCTACAGAATTTCAAAAAACTCAATTATTTTCGTCTCCAGGAATTTATTCCAACTGATCATTTTACATTTAATCAATTATATTTTCATATCCAAATAATTATAATACATAATAATATAATAAATTATAAACGCCATCAGCCCGTATAGTTAGTTAGTTACTAATAAAATAGTATCTACTATTACCGGTTACAATTTCCATTCTGAATCTAAATTTATAAGCACACTGATAGATACAAATTTATATATAGGTAGGTACAATAAAAAAAAAAATATCGATTAATTAAATCTCAAGCTGGAAATATTTAGTATTTTACGCTTTATCAGTTAATGAATAACTATCTTAATCTACAACGATGGTATAAAAAAAAAACCAAACATTTACACTATTAAAAGATAAGTATATGACATTGGACGAGTTGTGTACTTAATACATTTCAGCCTTAAATTGGGAAGACAAATGTGTGTCATAATTAATAAAATTTAATTTCAACTGACGATTCAAAAGTAAAAATCATCAAACTGATCAACGAATAATGTCGGTGGAGTTTAAAGTTTATGTTACGGGTCACAGTACAGGTAGAATTTAAGTAAAAAAAAATGTATAATCTTTGAAATTTACAATCTCTTGTTTTGATATATCAGTGATTTCCCCTAGGTCTGCTCGGTCTTTGTCAATATAATATGAATATAGTGTATAGTTTAGGTACCCGTACAGGAAGTTTACCTATTAGTTATTAGATACTAATATTTAACGTTGCCAAATACTTTATAATTATTTGTTCGTATACACAATATACATACATCATAATGTATTAATATCATAAACAGACCGTAGTGGCAGTGTCCCGTACCCGCGACATTGCAGGACGATAATAATAATATGAATGTATGATATTTTTTAATTATAATAAATTCCAAATAATACTATAATATTTTAGATTCTGAACAGATCGTTTAATTCAATTCATGGCAACCAACGCATCGCATTTTGAGGTAGTGAAAAAGCGCAATACCCATTTGACAAAATCGATATTTTTTTTTTGGTGCAACTAAAAAACGAATAACGTTACTTACATATTTGAAATTGTCATCAAATTTTTATTTTGATTCTAAGATTCGTACATTTTAATTTTAATATTAATTCATTATTTAAAAGAGAAATAACAATTTTAGGTAGGTATATCTTTTAATTTAAAAATATTATTCGTAGTACTTGAAACATTAAACGGATATTATTATATTTTATTAACTAAATTACAGTTTTAAATTCGATGTTTTCAGCAACAATTAACTTAACTTAATACAAGATTTCTCATAAGTTTGTCTTCCTTTATCAAAAAAAAAACGTCTACAAGAACCTCAAATTAAATTTTTATGAGCGTTTGAAATTCATATTTTTACAACATTTCATATTCACTCGATTTCTCATGTAACGATTATCTTATTTTATTGTAATTAAAAAACGAATTACTGTAGATACTTGAAAATTTCACTGAATGTTTATATTACCTAGCATTTTCTATACCTACACCATACAGTTTTTAAAATAATTTGACTCTTTTTGAGCTGTTTACGGACATTGTCAGTTTTCAATAATTTTAGTTTTATTTTCTATAAATATCAATCCAATTTTATTTGTTGGGTAAAAGAGCGTGAAAATGTAATTCAAGGTTCTGATATATTGGTACAATAGCAGTTGAAAAATATTAAAAACACATAGGCACATTTTTTTTTTTCATAAGCATTCAAAGTTCAAATTTTGACAAAATTTATCACATTCGAAATTTAATAGTAATTTTGTAGTTAAAAATTTATAAAATGTTCAACTTTTATAGCTAAGGGACACCTGTAATGCACACCTCTCTCAACGGACAAAATGTTAAAGTCCGGGCAAAAATATATTAGGTATTCCAATGTATTTCGACCTGTCTATATCGGACAGTAACATATTTTGTACCCATTACCTCCAAAATTTACAACAATATTATTTCTAAATCAAATTTAATTGCATGTATATTAATATTACATACCCGCAACTGTGTCACAACCTTCACGTAGATGAACTGAGAACTATTTTAACATAGGTACCTATTGTATGATGTACGAATGCATTTTTTTTTCCATAAATTAAATGTACAATATTTTCATTAGAGAGATACGTAGGTGGTAGCGGCACCTATGTGAGTTTGACCAAAATAATGCTAAATCCTGTCTATAACGGACACTTTTAATGGTACCGTATCTGTCCGTATTATCCCATATTCTGGAAAATATCATGACTTTTTGAACGTGATAAGACGACATATTGTAGGCACACATCCCGTGAGACTGTTGATAATTGATTTACTACATGAACAATATTATTTCATAATTTTATGTTTTCGATGCCTCTCCACCCAGGTAGGTTGTAATCATAAATAGGAAATTATTTTCCACGCGCAAACCGTGGAGATAATATATTGCTGAATACAAATAGCTAATAAATGTTTTCGATTTCATTAAAATTTATCTGCGCCTTATAACAGCATTTAAAAAAAACCGATTAACTTGTGTGATTAACTTCTTCTATTTATATTACACTGTTGTAACCACTTGCAGGTAATTTACTTTTCAATTTCGGGCTTTCAGCCGTATTAAATTGTACATACTTACTACTGCGCGACCCGCGACCCACTCACTGCTACACACATAACGTCCTACATATTGTAATATAATATATCCTCGTCTTTAGTTGTGTTGAACTTAACTTCAGTCTAGACTCAAGGCCATTAATTATGTATTTATAATTTATATGTTAGCGGTAATCTGAACATTAATGGTATTTTCTAAAATGTCTAAGAATTCTACATAAAACCAAATACAGCCGGCAATCTATTAAATTGTTTGAATTTGTCGAATATAATTAGTTATCACTAATCTGTAATATCGTTAAATTTAATATGAAATATCGACTGTCTAGAGATAATTATGTGATAATTAATTCGTCACCATATAGTCATATAACTGGTCTTTTCACATTTCAGGATTTAACAAAATGTCATGCGTGGATAATATCAATAATATCTTACATTAACTTAGTAATATTATAATCTGACAGACAGTCTTCGCTCAGAATCGTTATAAGTACAATGATTTTATATCATTAAAATTAAATTTCAACACATCCATTACAATGGCTCTCTACTCTCTAGACATCTAATGTGCAATCATTAACAACTTTGTACTACCATAAAAGTTACTATTTGTAGCTCTGCGCAGTGGCTGAAATCGATAACTCAACGTGATTGAAAGTAAGCAACGGCCGTTGCTACTAGTTCCCGGATGGGTGACCACCCGGGTCCATAGGGGCAAAAACCTGGCCATACATACACGTGTTGCCGAAACCAACCGTTCTAACCCTAACAACCGTAACCCCTACAATATCTAATAGTTGCAGGGCTCTAGACCAATAAAAAATAAAGTTATTATTTTTTGTTTAATTTGTATGAATGTATTACTTATATTCTGTAATATTAAATGAGCGTACTTTGTAATAAATGTTTTCTTGTAATAATAAAATTAATTTTCTTTGGTTTAATAATATCACGATAGAATGAAATGGATTTTCCTATTGATTTCACTATTCTACAAATTTTCCAATTTGTTGTCTGTCGTTTTATGAAATGCCTGGTTATTATACAAAATATTTATGTAAAAACATATTATACTAGGTGATCCCGTGCACTTCGATGCCCGTTGAATGTACCAACTCTATATGACTCAAACGTTGTTCAATTCGTTATTTAATATTCGGTGTATGGCGTTCAAAACTTATCTTAACTTTTCCGTTGCCCGGAATAAAAATTCTGGTTCCCATCGGTAGGTATATTATCAGCTAGGCAATTTACCTGGGGTAGATCGAGAACACCGTGCTGTTTGAACGCGTAAGTTTATGATTTAACTCTTGAGTCTGGAGTATCAAAGTAATACCAAGTTTGAAATTTTTGCTTAATACCACCTACGGTGGATTAGTATAATCAATAATTATAAAACCCTAACCTAGCCTAGCCGTACTAAAATCCGATGAATGAAAAATCCAAATTTAACCCTTTTTAAATTAGCCTATCTTCTTCCCATAGGTCTAAACTACACACAAAAATTCATCTATATATATATATAAAAATAGAGAGTGAGAAATGTATGTTACCTCATCAATCGATAACGGCTGTTTTTATATATTGAAAAAAAATAATAAAACAAATCAACAAACGTGACCGATTAACTAATAGCAACCAATATATAATACACTGTTGTGCCACTGTTGTATTTTTTACATCCAGATTTCCTACTTTTCTGGTGGATTTTCCTAAAATTTTCTTTTGTAAAAACCTTCTCCTGGCAATTACGAACATCTTTAAAAAAAATTGAGCCAAATCAGACCAGCAGTTCTTGATTGATGAGTTAATAACATTTTTCACTCTCCATTTTTGTCTATAAAGATTATTATTCACTTATTTAAAAATGGCCAGGTAATTAATAGAACTCCTAGGCATTTTATAAAATACCAATATTCTACACTTTACATCTAACACAATATATAAATATGCACCTAATCAAAAATTATAGTATTATATGTAATTAGTAAAAATTATAATCGAATTGATGTTTACTCGTTATCTGATACTCAGTTATCAAGTAGGTTGTAGGTAGGTTTATTACTGGCATATTTTAATCATATTCGGGCAGTGTTATTTTGAACAATTATTATTATAATGTGATAAAGCACCGTGTGTATTCCATATTAGGTACCAGTCGCAGTTATAATTAAACTAAAATATTTAGTATTATTGATGTTGACTATATTAAAAAATGACTATGAAAAAGATCAAGAATCTGGAAATGATCAAATCCTCAATCGTTTTAAAATTATCTTCCTAAAATTAAATAGTACAATACCATGATTATGCTTTGTTTTGTTTTGTTAAATAGCGAATGATCCTCGGTAAGGATAATGCTTAACTAAAAGTTCTGATGTCACATTGAGCTTGAAACTGATCTCAAATATACGGAAACCGACAAAAACTTTATAACGACCATCACTAAATAACTAAATAGAGATTAAAGTTTTCCTTAAAAACTAAAAATAATTGTATGTAAAAATTGAAAATTAAATAAAGACATTCAATAATGCAATCACAAAATGTCAGGAACGAACGGTTCAAACATTACACGCCACATGATAATGGTCACCCCGCCGCTGTCATCGCAGATAATACAGCCAAACTAGGGTTGGTTTTTAATATTCGACACAACATTAAACAAAAAAAATTAACAATAATTATCCACACTAAGTCGGTATATTATTTACTATATCAGTACCTATATTGTTATAAAAACGTTTTATGATAAACTATAATATATTGTAATAATATCGGATAAGACGTATTTTCGGGGATCGTGCAAAGTGCAAAATATGTTTACGGTTGAATTATAATCAAATCTATAACGTCAATTATTGCAGTTGACCGGTCTTTTTGTTTGTAGTGTTTGTACCTAGGTACTTACTATAATTGCCTATTATTATAAACGCAACATGCCGTGTGGTAATCGCTGCCATGGCCGTACCTATAACTTACTGATGTAATCTGTTTTAAATCGTACACACCTAATAACCACCTTGAATTATATTTATTATGATCGGCTGAACAAGTGTATTATTGTACACAATAAAAATAACAATATTATTAAGGTGAGTACGACGAGGTACCTCTTCTATACATTTTATACGGAAACGTATCATTTTCTCGCATTTTTATGAGATGCTGACCAAGTACTATAAATTAAACGACTATCGTAAATTCAGACATCGATCTCTTTATTAAAATATTTTACTGCTGTACCTTATTATAGTTATTAGTGTTATTTACATATTGTCATTGGTAGTTATTTGGTCGAATGTGTGGAGGGGGCTTGATGCACATCATCAAGTTTACCCATTATCAAAACTAAAAAGACTAGACCTTCAATTGTTAACCCCCCAATTTTGTACAGGTATATTATATGTATAAATACGTAAATGTAAATAAATATCATATAATATTATGTTTATTTTAATGTTATAAATATATATTAATATTAAGTGTTATAGATGTACTTAACATTCTGAGAAAAGGGCTCTAAAACATCCAGAGGAAACTTGAGCACCCCATCAAGTCCCCTCTCCAGTTTATCTATACCCATGCTGTATCGTTCATTATTGGTGATAAATAAAGGTCAGGATTTACATACAGTGAGGACTATAAACTAAACTATGTTTTACGGACACCAAGGACCTTCAAATGAGTATGATTCAATAAAAAAAAACTCAAGAAGTCCCTCTGCTGTATAGTAGGTTTCGGTTGTCCCTAATAACAATGAAAGTAGGTCACTGTAATGCATTATGGATATTATGTTAAATTTGAATTCAATGATAAATCGTTGTATACAAAAAACCAATCTGATCGAAGACCATGTGTTAGCTTTTATTTCTAAGGAAATTGTATAACACTAAGAGGAAAAAAAATATATAAATCTTTAAATAAAAATATACAAAAACTGTGTAAAACATAAGATTACCATATTACTAGTATTATTCATTCATTTGTTCACTGATGTACCTACCTACATATTACGATTTACGATATTTATTTTCCGGTCCACAAATATCAGCTTATCACGACAATCTTCGTTTTTGGTACAACTGTGGTTGGGTATTATGAGTGTTATATAATAGATTTATCATTAAAAGTTTTACAATTAAAAATGAAAATTGAGGACGTGTATGGAACACTCGAACGACGATCCTGGTTCGTAGATAGAAATCAACATTTAAATAGTAAAAATCTAAGTGATATTTTAAAATAAAAAAAAAATTAAAATTATGTTTATAATCTATAAACAAAACAGAATACAATCAAATCGATAATTAGCAAAAATAATAAATCAATATAATATTATACAGAAAAAAACTATTAGCGATAAGATAAATTAAAATATAAATCGAACAATTTTATCCCGATTTCAAAATATATGTTTATATACTTAATAATAAATTATACTTATATGTAATGTGTTAGAAGTAGGTAGATAAAAATATGGATCTGAATCAATTTTTGCCATTAAATTATTGATACTTTGTACAATATTATACCTAGCTTATGGTAAAATAGAGAGTCAAAATTACGAATTATATTATTTTAGCCAGTATAATTATATTATAATATAATTACGATAATTATAATAATTTCATTTAATTGACAATTTTGTCTGTTCAAAATGTATTTTACCGATTGTAAAAAAAATTGGCCCCCTTATTTATTATGTATGCTGCATCTACATTTATTAAAGTCTGCGCACGCCTATATGTATAGGAGTACTACGTAGGTACTAACTATGTTTCACTTTATCGTACTCTAACATGAAGAAACTCACTACATATTTTCACTTTTTAATATTTTCTTGGAATAAACAACTATGGTGTGAATAGCGAACTGTGAACTGAACAAATTATTTAATTATTAAATCATGCACCTAGGTACATTTAATATAATATGATTATCGTTTTTTTTATCAGGTCTCGCCGTTACAGGTTATTTACTTATCTCATGTGGTATTATCAAACACCCATAATTTGTGTTAAATAATGATAAATTACCTACCTAATAGATGTATACATTCGTTTTTTTTCAATATTTGTATTTTTAAAATATTAATTTTTCAATAAATTTGTATTTAGAAAGTTTGAAGTATAATACATATTATATTAAAGTTTAATCTTATATTACTAAAATATAATTTAATATTAAATAAACCGTTTTGAACATAATAGTTTTGTATATTTTGTTGATTTTGTACAAATGCTAACTATTCAATTAATATTGCCCGGGTTTAAATACTTAGAGTAAACATTATTATTATTATTATTACTTATTCAATGGTTATCATATAATTATTGTATGGCGTATGCAAATATATTAATCTTGGTTATTAAGCACACGAGTCTATCTGCAAAAGATTTAGGAAGTTCATTTAAAAAAAAAATTACGTTACATATTTTCATGCAGTATTCAGTTTTTTTGAAACATAATTTTACACTTATTTACAAATAAGACAGTTGTTCCCTCACTACATTATTTATGTTTATATTAATCATAACTTTATCGGTAGGCACGCGACATATTACAGCTGTGACTGCACTACGTGAAATCGGTGCGTTATTATTTTCAATGTGCATTTAAAAAAAAATACTGATTAATATATACCTACCTGGCACTTGATTAATACAAATAATTAAATTTAAAAAACTCATTTTTCACTCATTCATACAATTACAATATTATAACACCGTGATGTACATGCGGACATATTGTACATGTACATGCTACAATGTGTACAATACGTACATCAATATATCACAATACGTATAACCATCGTATTTTGTGCCATCAAAGACTTTGTCAAAAAGCATATGGGTAGGTACAGTCGTATTATTCGGTGGGATTTTTGCAGCACCGTCGTCGTATTGCGTCATCCGACCGATATCAACACTGGGTTGGTCGTGAATAATCGCATACGACTAAACGAGTAGGTATACTATTTAATAATAATATTATACCGTTTTCAGTAACACAGAGAGGCGTAGAATATTATATTATTATTGTTGTTATTATTAGACCGATATCGTAATGTTACAAATTTTACAATGTTAAAATATGAAAAATTATAATATTATAATGCATTATTATATATTATTATAATAATAATCGGTAACCTAATAACCGACACATAATATCATACGTGCCGTATAATTATTAATATAAATATTATGCAACGCGTATGTTGGTGTTGTTTTTTTTTCACCGGAAACCCGCGTACTATGATATTATAACAATGTTGTGAAAAAACCGATACTTATTGCTTAATTAAAAAATCGGTAGAGAAACACACTGCAGAGCGTTGTAGTCGGCTGACGTTGTATAGTTACGTAAACGTTCCTTATGTTTGTACCTTGGGACAGATTTGCGGCCTTTTCCGAAGGAAGACTAAGTTAAGGGATGTAGTAAATGTTCACCAATATATTATACTGCCTGCACGGCTTGCACAAAAATCCCTTTTTATGTTATTTACAATTAAAACCTTACACAATCCTTGTGGTTATCGTTATTTAGAACTAAAACGTTATAAAAATCGTGTATTTATCGTTGTTTAAAATTGTGTTTATAAATATTAAATTTAAAAATAATAACTAATGCTGGTAGGTAATGGCCCGGATAAGGAATATAATATTATAATCAATTCTTAGATTGATCGACGAATAATTAAATACATAGATACAAATTTTGGTACAAATTACAAACACTGTTTTCGGTTACCTGTAATGGTACAAATTACATATCTTTTTTTTTTGTAAATTACAGACTCCCAAGTTAAAAAGTCAACTTTTATTAGTTTCAAGTTACATAATTGTCTAACTAACTTAATAATTAAACAATATAAATATTCCCATTGTAATAACTTACCGTTTTTCAGTTAATTTAAATGGTATGACCAACGTTAAATTAAAACCATGTTTTATTCATAACAACAGACGTAGTTAAAACTAATTAGTTATCTAACTATTTGTTTAATTTATCATAATGTATATTGTATATATAACGATTGTATATACAAATATACTAATAAAATATAATCCTTGATTGAATATAATTTAGCCGACACAAAACAAACATAGATTTGCTGAAACTACAACGAATAAAAACTATAGTGAACAATAATTAAGAATAGTAGGATAATTTTTTTTATCAAATATTACATTTTTATTTAATAAATTTGAAAGTAGCACAACCACCTAAGTGCTTATTATCATAGGTACCCATGTCGTCTTTTTAAAAAAGAAAATTCACTTTTTTTCAAACCCAAGTTAGATAACTCTTTTTTTTTTCATTCATAATATCCTTAGTTGAAATGCTTTGATAGGTACAATAATATAACATCATCATATAGGTTTGTAATCACTACTAATTATTCAACCGAGAGTAATAATTATTGACTATTGTAATAAAAATTTCAGATGTCAATTAGATAGATTAAATAATTATAGGTAAAAAAATAATGTAAAGATATTTTAATATTACTTACGTATGAATTTGTTAGTACCCACGTCCTACTTACACAGCATTCAAATTTTGTCGTAATTTCATATTCAAAGTCTAAAAACAAAACTTATATTTAATGAGCAAATCACCAATTGCAGGATTCTTCGTCTTTACTACAATATTAATTTTTATATTATTTTTACCGATGCTGATTACCTACATAAACGTTTGTTAAAGATTTCGCATTAGAAACCTATTGAATAAATGATTACAAAAGTTATTTATATTATCTAGGTATCAACCGCAAATCTATTATATTTATTTTTATAATCGGTATTTAGGTTTTAAACGAATTTATATGACAACAACGATGAACACTATATTATTATACTTCCTATAGGTTATTAATATTTTAAGAAGATTATTAGTTTTTGTGCGTTTGAATCTCTTACAATTATTCAACACTGTTGAAGCGTTCAAGGTTGACCTTCAGGTGCTTCTATTAATTTACTTCGCGAGTAGGAATACCTATCATCCTAGGCGATGATCAAATTTTGTGTATCCTGGCTCGCAATAAACAGTAAAACGTGTTTAAAATTTAAAAAAATAAAAACGGTATCGTTGGATCTCTTAACTTTTATCGTTTTTTTTCAGAAATCAATGATATACACATTCATATCGTTGTAATTATATATATCATTATATTGTGCTGCCAACTACAGACGTCAAACCTAGACCAGGGCCACTTACTCGCCACGCTCTTCGGACAGTTACATTTTAATCGAGAAGGTCCTTCGATTTGCTAATAGACCATCCTAACACACAGGGTAGATTTGTAGTGAATAGTCAGTGATGTAGCCTTCAATAATATAAATTAATATATTTGTATAATATATTACATGTATATATTATACTAATTCATAATCGTATAATTGAGATATAATATGTTCTCTGTTATATAGATTTCATTAGTACATAATAATTTAGTCGTTTGCCGTTTACAGTACAAAAAAATATTATGTTCACACAAAAAGCCAGTGGCAGATCTAGAATTTTTTTTTTTTTTTTTGGGGGGGGCATTGTTTTATTCAAAGTTTTATGACACAAATATTTAATTGCGGCCCAATTTACTAACCTAGGTGCTGGGCCAATAGGAAGGCAGGGCCCCTCTTTCCCCCTTAAATCCGCCACCACTAGAAGCGACTTCTATGTCTGGCTGATCTGTCAAAACAATTAATCCAGGTCTATATATGGTCATAGTCTAAATCAGCAAAGTGATAAGTTGCGACGATGATATCTCGGGTGACACACTGACCCTAGGGCAGTGGGGCAGCTACTTGCAAATAAAAAGATAAAAGGGGAACCCTGCACTTAATTTTTACCTGTTGGTGTATATTTTTTAATTTTTAATACCTACCTACTAGAAATGCTAATGATAACAAGTTTTTTTGGCGACTTATCAAAAAATTTCCAAAATTTTTTACATATATTACTATTATTATTATTATTATTTGCAGCGTTGAAAAACGCATCAAATAAAATAAAAAATATATTATTTCATTCGTTAATATAATATCTAAAATTATGTTGATTATCAATTATTATTTTCAGTATCAAAACTCGTTCAAGACATTTGTATGCAAATTAACTGGGTAGAAATGACGTTTAGGTATAATGATGTGTTTCTGCAGTAATATGAAAAAAAAATGCATTTTTAAAAATATTTCCAAAATCTTTTATCTTGAGCAAAGTAAATTTAATGTATTTTAATCAGATTAGCTAGTCCACAGTGAAAATAGCATCATCTCTGAAAAACATTTTTTAGATCAAGTTTCATTGGTTGACATTAATTTAGTCCGGTATTATATACGCTCGTGGCTCTCAAGAATGAAGCAATTAAAACAAGTCGGATGTCAGTTGAAAAATCGTCTCAATAGTTATCTATTATACCCATGTAAGTTACTACTACATTCTATTAGTAGTGAAATACTTTTCCCCGTCGTCGGTAATTCGATTTTAATTAACTTAATGATGGAATTTAATTTATCCGATATACGTGCAGGATATATGAAGACACGGAAAAACCAATAAATCAAAAGCAAATGTGGATGACTGATGTATTAATGTATATATTATATTATATAGGTAGTGATATATATTATATAGGGCATATTATTATATGCACATTGCACAGTATATAAATATATATTATAGACAGGTCACAGACACACGCAGAAGAATGCAATTTGAAAATTTCAATTTTGAAAAAAGCAATTTCTAATTTATTGTCGTTTGCGGTATAAAAACATTAGCACCTTTCCTGAAGAATAAAATCAATATTTGATTTATCACCAACTGTTGCAATCCTTTTTTTTTATTATTATTATAATCGTTTTAGACCTTTGTTTCTGACCTATAACCTTTTAGAATATTGAAAATATTTTCATTTTATGTCTAATAGTATAATACTGTTATAAATTTGTATATTATAAAGAAAATAATCAAAAAATGTAGCTAGTAAATATCATGTAGCTAGTATATCAAACTATGGCTTTTCTGATATTATCAATAGAATTATTTATTGTTTATCATAAAATACGACCTACATAAATTATTTACAAAATAGTGAAAATACTTGTACAAAAATGATATATTTTGGGGAATATTATCCTTACAATATAATATTGTTCTGTTTAGTATAATATTCCATAATCGATGGTATGAAAATTAACGTGCAGTATTCATATTGCTACGAAAATTATTGATTTTTTTTTATATTATATATATTACATTCTAAATCAAAAAAGAGGAATAGTATACCTCGTCATTGAGTCGACACTATAGTTAGTGTAGTGGATGTGTTAATTTTATATTCAATGATAAATAATGTTAGTAGATGAAAAAATGATTTTAATCAAAAATAGTGCTATTTTTTTTTACCAAGGTTAGGTACTAAACAATTATTTTAATAATAATATGAACATTTCAATAAATGTTCATATTTTTTCCCAAAAGTACCAATTAGAGAACATTTACTTCAATAAATCTTCATCAAAGTTGATGATCAAAAAAGATCTACTAGTAGAAAGAATCTGACTGGATACACAAAAAATAACACATCATTATAGCTTCCCTCAGATCTAAAAATATGTAGGTAATACTCTTATTATATGAGATTACACAAACTAAATTACCTATGTTAAGTTTTCAATTTTTAAAAATCAAAATCATTACCAGCTGGAATTAAATAAGTTTTTGATTGAAACGATAACGTATAATATAGACGACACGCTGAGATGAGATTATAAACAGCAGGACAAGAAGATAATACCTACCTACCTAGATTTGGTTTCTAATAGCGACTATACTAGATAATAGTTCACCGCGCAGATTAGTCATAGTAGATAACTGCTGTGGGATTTATAATTTTAGACGATAGTCGTAAATCAAATGGTATATTACAAACAATGAAGTTTGTTCATATTATATTATATTTATTTATGTTCAATCTATCTGTATTGGAAATATAATAATAATTTATTATGGTCTATGAATTGACATAATATTATTAATCGCCCTACAATCCAATCATCCGTGGTGAGTATTGGCAAAATCATGAGAGCACAGGCTCCACCCAAAAATCTTTCCAAGATTCATTTAAAAAGAAATCAAACATAATTTTAATATTCCATTAAATGCAAGTTGTCCAAAATATAATGGCGTAATATGGTATCAATATAGGTTCGGTTTGTAAATTATATTTTTATATCCAGTGTTGGGTATTAACGTACTTAGGTAACGAAACTAACATTACTTTGTCCGCAACACGTTATGATGACTTTTTATTTTCAATAATTTTAACTGCTGTGAGAAAAACTTATGAAAACCATGTGTTGAATTGTCGAGCCTTTTAGCCAAGAAACAAAATAGTTATTAAAATTTTAAATCTTTAAATAGATAAAAAAATAAACAGTATTTTTTGAATATATTATTTGCCTATAAAATTGTAATATAAATATTTTGTGAAAATTGTCAGATTGAAAGTTCTACACTTTTAAGCTCCTTTTAAAATAAAAAATGCACTCGTTGATTTTGTATAATATATCATAAGTCTTAAACTAATAATTCAGGCCTTTAGTTTACGTGCGAATTGTAACTGCAGTTTATTTATTTATTTATTAAAATAGACGTCATGCGGCTTTGAGAACAGTATTAACAATACAAAATTAACAGATCTTACGATAATTTATAAATTGATAATTTAACTTAAATAATAAATTGTAGATTATTAGTATTACCAATGTCGGCAAACAGTCATTTGCAGTAATGACTATGTAGGAGGTAGTCATTATTGACAACAGCTAATTCAATGTAGACGGATCGTCTGGATGATAAGTATATAACGATTCAAATTGATAAATATAAATTAATTGTTAATGTTGGCTATAAGTTGTACCTAACTAATATTTTATTTATTTATTAGAATATTAAGTACTTGCTTAAATTACCGTAAAATACTTAATTCGACAAAATCACGTACCTATATTATGTTATTATAACTTATACTTATTATTTTAAAAATATATTTATTTATATAAGGCAAATTGCTAGGCACTTTAATGCGTAAGCGTCCACACCCAGTGTCGAGACTTATCTATACAGAAAACTGCTCATCTATTATTTTATCTAGTTAACTATTATGACGTCTGTCTATTGGTTATCTTAGATAACACATTTACTTATCTAGATAAATATTATTTAAATCATATCCATTTTTCATGAATAATATAAATTTTTTTTTTCTGCTGTAATTGTTCCATCAGAACACTAAACAATTATGTAGTACATAATATTACTATATTACTGAATGTACCTATTAATATGCAAAGAACTTGACCATTATTACTGTATCATGACATAATTGATTTGACTGAAATCGCGTATACAAAAAGCGGGTATTCACTATATATTTTATAAACCTAATCGACTGATTGTGGGACTTTGGTTAGAAGGATTTCGATTTCGAATACCGATCATTCCGATTCATCGACAAGTCAACTTGCTATATTATGTTTTATTCGAAATAATTTTCAACATTTGGTTTTTCCGCTTAAATGTCATTATGATCGTAAAAACGTTATTTTTCATATGAAACATTATAATATCATAATATCAAACAGTTTTTGGAATGTTAAAAATCGTTTCTATTAAAACCCTTGTGTTTTAAAGATCAAAGATCAGTGCGATAGCTAAAGTATGAATCGGTAAGATATATTATTATATTATATTATTTCATAAAAGTAAAATGGAAAAAAAAATTAAGTCACTGTGGTCGGTCGCTTCACTAGGACGAGGGTCACAGCTACGTTTTGTCTGTATTGGTATTGGCTATATTTATTGTATAACATAACTAAATAAATAGGTATGGCTATAGTTATGCTGCTATAAAAATATTATTTGTAACAAATATAATTTTACTGAATAGTATACGGCAGATGGGCCTTATAAAGTACAATAATATTAGTAATTGATAAACGCGTATGACGAGAATCGAGAGAATGCTGACCGGTGTCTATACTATAAATGATGTTAGACATAAAATATATCATTGCAAGGAGGTTAAACATCGCATTAAAAATAAGTACATCAAATGTTTTCTCCGCGTGGGTAGGTACCTACTGCTACTCCATATAAAAATGATTTAACTGCTTGGATTTTTATAGACGTTTACATTTCTTTCGGAAAATAAATTGTTGAGGAAACTTTTAAAACTGTCGGCTGGCGTTACCGACTAAAGACTATATTATAATAACTTCGAACTCGTCATAATAATATAATAATTATAGTGAGCAACGGGAAATAAAATAAATAACACGCCTTATTATAGTAGTTATTGGTAGTGGTATATGCCAACTTGTATACAAAGAACCTTCAATACAAAAAATTCAATTTATCAATATTTTTTATTTGACGAAATGTTTTTGAGAACTATAAGCGAACAAATATTGACAAATTTCTCAATAGTACAATTTTTTTTTTTGTTACCCTTGATGACTCGTGAGACTTTGGAACGTGCAGCGGAAGTTTCAATGACTATATTATTATTATTATTATTATTATTATTATTATTATGCACACAGAGGAAAAATACGATTACGAACTAAATACTATTATACATTATAATATAATAGATAGTGATTTCGATCTGTTGTCATTATTTGTCAATATAGACTTTGACTGCGTTGATATCTCCGGTTATTATTGTATTGTGTGCGGCCGCATTGTTTTCAGGATCCATTCATTATATTATTAAACAATCATTTCGATGGGAACAGTTGTTATATTGGAGAAAAAAATTATGCCCCTATCATCGGGTTCGGAAAATCTCGCTTCCAATACAGAATCGCAATGAGAGGCCCGAGTTTTTCGGGCAGTAAAAAAGAAAAAAAGTTCACGAAGTTGACGAGAAAAGTTGACGAGCCAGCCGACGGGATCGTGTCGACATTCACATAAATGATAAATCTGAAGAAGGGGCACCCATCGCGTGGGATCAATTTGTAATGAAAAATCGAGTCGAGTAAAAAATTAGATTCTCGGAATCTCGGAAGTTTTCCGACTGAAATTTATTCAACGCGGATAAAAATCGCGTCTCGAGTCGTCCGTGGTTCAAGTTTTATGCCAACATCGTTCGATATCGTATTTTATTTGAAACTATAAACATATATTAATCTGATCATATTATAATATTATTTTAACTTCCACAACACTAAGCATAATATATACTTACCTAATAATAACGATAATGGTGTTATATCGAGTGATAAATCATTCGACGGCAACGAGTGCAATATTATTTAGTTCATAATGAAGAAAATATTATCATATAATCATGTTATTATTATTATAGTCTACCATATCGTGTCATGACGGCCGCGGCGGCGGAGCGTTAGGGTGTACATTAATATTGTAATATTATGTGTATTTCCCACGTATTGACGTAGTAATAATTATAAGATATTATTTGTAAGCTCCTTTCTAAGTATATAATATTGTGCACAATTTTAAGCTCAGATACCAATGGAAAACGCACTGGGGTGTACTGTGTACTGGTATATGAAACGCATCTCTCTATAGCATTAAGGAACTTAAGAACTCATGCCATTGCAAGTACCTCAAAATATGTAGGCATGCATTTATGTCTTAAAATGTATTTTTTTTTTTTTTTTTTTTTTTTTATTGATCATTTAGCCCGGCAACTATGGCCATTAGCTGTTTTTTGTTAGTTTGTAGGGGAGGGTACTGTTGGTTTGTAAACACGTGTGTTTGTGGTGGCAGAATTTTT
>WHPZ01579914.1:0-10958 GCA_016617965.1 Macrosiphum rosae | reverse complement strand
TTTTGGTTTTTGGATTGAGCAACATTTTTTTGTACCTATGTAATTATTTAATTAGTAAGTTTTTACTTTTTTGAATCAGTTTTTGTATATATTGTATAGTTTTTTTCAATATTTCCAACATATTACTTGGTAAAATATTTGTCAACAATAGTTTTTTGCTTTGAAGGTCGACCCATAGTAAAAATAATTAGTAACTAACGTTTAGTAACTTCAATTAATTGTAACTTTTAGCCTGTAGGTACAGTTAAATAGAATTATTCGAATTTAGTAGAATATTATACTGCGGTGTAGTGTCCACGATTAAAACTTATGACTTAACAGTTATCAGTAAGGTATCAGACTACTATTTAGTATTTACGAACGATTTACAAATGTTTACTACTAGAAACATAGAACTTAGGTTAATAGATCTATGACTAGAATAGTTCTTTGGTGTTGATCTTTATAATCTCTTCCCTATGATCGTGACTACCACCTACCAATAACCATGTTAGGTACTTGACTTGTGGCCGTGCTCCGTCGTTGTATTACTGTTATCAGTCGAAACAATATGTATTGCATATATTTTCCCTTTATTTTCGATCTACAATTTATCACAGATTTTTTTTTTATACCATTTGTATTTTATTTTTTTATAAATTACGTATAAATGTATAATACAATATTATACAATTTGTATTATACCTACAATTTACATCATTGGTTGTACCTGATCGTCACACATCCGGAAGTACAGGAAAAGTATGACAACGAGATATCACGGTTGGCTCCAGCAGGTACACCTATTATCAATAAACATTTAAAACAAGCCAAATATTGGATGCATGTATAATGGAAGCTCACAGGTAATCGCATTAATATGATCATAAAAAAATAGTTATTGGTACGCTCACGAATTCATATTATCGTGTTCTCCAGACTTAAACCCAATGCTCCATGTATCTATATTTTGGTGTCATGTTTTTTTTTTTTTTACTTTAGACCATCGTGTTGATGTAGACTTTTTTGATTGGCGTGTTTGGACGAAAGGAATTTCAAAGACCATACCTCGTACATCTCGGAAAGATGGACGGACTAGGACAATGAGACGGACGATTCACTGTTTTTTGTAACACCATTTGGCTGTTTTGAACGAATATGTCCTGGGAAGCAATTCATAGAATTGGAACTCAAAATTCTCTTAGCAGAGTTCAGAAAAATCTAACGTTAACATCTAGTTGAAAATAACAACTATTAAATTATAACTTTATTTTAAAGATGGTCAAGCAATTTCACATCGGCTTTGAGGGACAACTAAAAACTGAATTTGAATTTATTTTGACAAATTTTGATGCAAATTTATTTTACGTGATAGAAAAAATTGTTATTATAAAATATTTTATTAAACTAAAAATGCTATATTTTAGTGCTGCTAATAATCAATATTATAACATTCAATTCATTATCATTTATTGTTCAACGACAACATTAAAACTATCACATGATATTTAATTTTTTTAATTATGATTGAGTATATTTATGTCATGTATATAATATTATTATATATCATGTATATAATTATATTATATTATAATATTCTGGTTCTGGTTCTAATATATGTGTTATAAGTAACACAAATTATGTATAGAGCTTTTATAAATAATCAGAAAAGTTTAACTGGGGCCCCAAAGCCATGAAAAGTTTAACATTACTAATATTTTGTGTACAAAATTTTTACCAGAAGGAATGCTTCGATTTTTAGTATATAGTACCTTATGTTTAAAAAATCGGATCAAGGTGGTACTTCAAATAGGTCATTTTTCGATTTTCCCAATAGTTATTTAATGCCACGAGAAAAACTACCTTCAAATTACGAGAAACCGCTAAAAATTGGATTTTAATTGCTAACGCTTTATTTATTTATCACCGTAGCAACGATTAAAAAATTATAACATTATAATATTAATATCAAAAAGGACTAAATATTTCTAAAATTCTTTGGTATGATTAACAATAACTTAACAAAACCGCTACATGAGAAATTCTTCAGATAAGCTTTTTTTCTGTTAAAGGTACGAAAACTTAGAAATCTTGTAATAAATTGTCTAATATTCGTTATTTGAAAAAATTTTGCAAAAATTACAAACACTTACTAGGTGTATATCTAATCGAGTTATATTATTTATAACTTATTGCCTATTTTCTTCGGGCATGTTTATAAACTTTGATAAGTTACAATTAAAATTTACAAAGAAAAAGATTGTTTGAATTGTGATCTAAATTGTCAAAATACTTCACTGTTGTAAATTGTTTTCTTTGAGGTGCAATTTCCCTGCAGCATCTAACAATGGAATAGTATGGCGTTAAGACACCAAACATGTCTGAACTAGTAGTTAATGAGGTTCACATGGAAAACATACTTTACATTTAATATGTCAATTGTCATTTTAATAAAGTTTTTTGGATTTGCGTGGTGTTGCGCTAAATATAAAAATAAAAGAGCGCCTTAAAATGCACACTTAGGCAATACAACACAATAGAAAACTGGATATAATATTCAATACTTTTCTCTATGAGCATACCAAACACTACTGTATAATTAAACGTATGATAAGCTAGCACTTGTACACAGTAAATCTAATCACAAAAAAACCCTCTATATAACAATAAAAATATATAATGCATTTTTTAGAAAAAAAATTAAGAATATAATATATATAATAGATATTTTCAATTTTGTAAATAAAACTTAGTATGGTGAAGAAATTAAGTATTAAAAAAAAGAATTCTTAAAAAATTTAAAAATGAAAACATTGATGTATAAATCATACTTATGGAAGCCACTGAAAAAAGCATAATAGTTATTATTCATTGAATAACAGGCTATTGGCATCATTCTACATAATATGTAAAAAATGATAAACGACTCCAATATTTATCGTTGTACTCAGTTATCATGTTGAAAAATAAGAGAATTCAAAATACAATTTATATGATGTTCTAAATCTATGAAGCATAAAATAAGTTTATAGCTAATCATCAACATTCTATCTCTACTGATAACATTTTTCAATTTCATTTCTTTATTAGAAGTTTGATGATCTGATATCCGTAATGATATGAACTAAACATGAATTCAAACATTATGTTTGTGCTCCATATCTAATTATCATAACAAATATATTATCATTACAAAATTCCGTCTGGGATCGTCATATATAGTGTATAATTATGTATCATCCATCGATTATTATCACATTTATTACGACCCAAAGGGCTCTATAAAGAAGATCAGGTGTCCAGGCTAAAAACTTGAGTGTTCTAATTGTAGACTAAATTATGGATTAACTGTAATTTGTCATAACCAATTATATAAAAACTGTTTAGAAAGAAATAATGTAAATTATTTACTCCGGTAAAACCCTATCCGAACTAAAATCCTGTGAACGTTACTGAATAGACTGAGTATTACTTTATGTAAACCGTGGTAATACCTTATATGTTTTTTTAAAAAACTAGAAAAATTACTTTAAACGAATTGGTAGTTTTAATTATAGATAAATTAAATAAACACTATATTAATATATCAATTAATCATTCATCATGTTAATATTTTTATTCTTGTTGTCTCTTTCTGTGAATACAGTCAGATGCACACATAATATTACGAAGACTTGTAAAAAAACATTGGAAAAGGAATCAGTTTTACTCGAGCAGATCAACAAATTTTCATATTTGACTTTTTACAAGCAGTATTATTTAAATTTATACTAGAAACTATTCAAATGTTAACATTAAGATATTAAACATTATTATTATTTCTATTATTATATTATGTTAATTAATTAACTTTTTTATTCTTATTATTAGGTATTACGATTAAAAATTAATAAAAACCAAAATTAAACAATAATTACACATATTTTTTTTTTAGATAACTCAGACAACCTAACAAATATAGGTCGGAAGTATTTGTGGAACTCAATTCAATATTCGGGACTCAATTCAATAAGACCGATGGAGGGTCAAGCGTATAAAATAATACGATATGATTGTACGATGATTACATATTATCGCTCTAACTATGCACAAACTGTCGTCCAAAGATCACCTAATTCTTCATCGATGACAGATATCATAGTAGATTTTGAATATGGGGAGGGAGCTACCGTAGAGTACTGCATGGGTGTGACTGTAGATCTAACTTGAAAAATTGACCACTATGTATGTATACATAATGTTCTCTACTCAACGACGTTTTCTAAATATTTAGACTAATACATTTTAAGATATTTATACCACCAACTTAATCACACTATTCTAAGGTATGTTGGTATTGATTTAAAATGTAGCGTAGATGGCTTGTTTTTAAAAATTAGTTCAACTTACTAAATTAAGAAAATACAAAATTTGCTCGGAATTACATTTTAGTACACAACGATTAAAACATATAAATTCATAAATTGAATACATGCATATTACCTACAAAGATATTATGTGTAATATAAACTATACAACAAATGCACAAGGTCTTCAGTTTTTCTATACATTGATGCAATACGGCGTAATGCATAGGCAAAAGTGTTACATTACTATATATACATATTTTACTACTTAAGTAAATAACAAAGCTGTTTGCTAAATACTGAATAATATAGCAATAGGCCAATAGGTATAACATAATAATAATTACAAATGTGATTAAAATTCGGAACATATTAATTTAACTAAGCGAGTGTATTTTGAATTGATCTAAAAAAATAAAACAATAATACGAGAAAACATATAACTATTATAGTATTGAACACGTTTTTTTGTGCATGTGACATACAGTGTAAGTTAGGGTGACCATACGTCCCGTTTAAAACGGGATTGTCCCGTTTTATTAGCAGTATATTTGTGTGTTTTTACATTTTGTTTTACATGTTTCAAGGGGCGGGGGGAATTTTCCCGTTTATTATTTTCAAAATATGGTCATACTAGTGTAAGTGTACTAGGTAGTAAGTATTAACGTGGAAGTCACTATTATCATTTATTAAGAGATATTATTTTTTAAAAAATGTTAGTGCAATTGTTAACCTTAAAATGTTACCAGGGCAAGTAAAAACGTTTTTAAATTTAAAGACTGTGGCCATTTTCTGTTTCCTACAGAATTTTTAGATGGTCAACGCATTTAATAGTGGTTTACCATTACCTCCTCACAGTTTGGAATTAAAGCAATAAGGTTTAAATAAGAACATAATTCATGTTTGTACGTGGGTTTTTTTACAATATTTAAATTTTTTGCGTGTATAATATAACGTAAATTAAAAATGCTCATTACTCACATAAAAACTGAACTATCCTAAAAAACACAGATAATGTATTTACAAAGAAGTTTCATAATATTATACTTAGGTCAATTCACTCTAATTTTTAAACTAACGGAGCTAAACGTTATCTGCTGAGCATAAATTTGCTGGTTACACAATTGTAAGACGGATACACGAACATAATATTCTATCAAACTGCAACAGGTTAATTATGTTATAGGAACCAAATACATTTAACAAAGCAGAACTAGTAGCCTTTAAAATTTAAATGTAGTTTTGTGGTCACGGGTAAACCTAAAAATTCAGTTGAGCCAATCATATGTTGACTGCTACTACCAATATTTTTTTTCCGTGTAGGTAGTACAATAATATGATTTGTATTATATAGGTAATTATTGTATAAATAATTGTTGTATTCCAAAAGAAAGTTTGATTATAATGTGTAAAAATAAACCAATTCTTTATGAACAGTGCTTAAATCAAATTAAGGTGCTTGTGTATATGAAGGTGTTTATAATAGGTATGAATAACACATTTTCCAGCGCATTTTCCATCAAGACTCTATCATAGTAGAATATTGTGGTGAATGTTTTTATTATTAAAATTTATAATGAAAATATCACTTTTCTCACGGTCAATAATTATAATATACCTATATGTAGGCACATATGAAAATATGTACGTAAATTCTACTAACATGACAAAAACAACGTCTAACTCACATTTTCGGAACAAAATGAACTTAATGTGACAATAAAATGAGTTATCTCAGAAGTTACTGATGTTTAACCTGTGTATCTTAAATCGTGGTTTGTAATATTATGATTTCTATCGCACACAATACATAAATGTTAATGTTTTTACGGTCGCCAGGTGTGGGTCGTTAACCTACGAGTTCCTAGGGCAATGATATCGCTCACCATCGCACAGTGGTTCAAAAATGAAAATAGATGCCAAAATTATAATTCATACAGAAATCTTATAAAATGATCTGTTACGTACATAATATTTATTCCTGTTCGTATTATACCGACAGAACGGGCCTGTACGTGACCTGTTTTTTGTCAAAAACTTTTCTTACACAAAGAAGTCTCTTAAAAAGATCCTAGTTCGACATTTTTTTTTTTTTTTTTTATGAGAAACACTTCTTACAGGAATTCAATTTTTAATTTATATTCCTAAACCAAAGCCTTGCACCCTAACCCATAACACCCCCTGAACACCCTTAAAAAAATCAAACACCCGAAACCCATATAACCCGAACGATTCTGTTTTCAAATCATCCTTAATAACCAAAACCCGAATAAATCATTCGGGTTAACCCGAATCCCGAATAATTTTGTTTTTTACAAACTTTTTATGTAATATATAATTTTGTATAATATTATATTTCTTGAAGAATACGGAACAAGAAAACTTTAATTTCAATTATTTGTAAATTATAATAACGAATATTAGCAGTGTTCCTTAAGCATTGAGTGATGCGCTTACTTGTTTTGTATTTACTTGAAAAAAGTTACAGTTTGTAAATACGCGCGACCGGCTCGACTCTAGCGTAGAGATGAGAATTTTACTGTACATTATATTCGTTAAATTTTAAGTAATCTTATATAAATGTACTTAGATTGTTTAATACAATTTTATACAATTTTCATAAAGTAAATATAATATGAACTTAATGACATTTTTATAACTAAACTAACCATTTAACCAATATCCCACTTGTCCACTCCTCACTGCTAGTATTATATTTATATAATATATTATAAGTAAGCCTTGCCACACAAACGGGGGTGCCAAGGGGTGCTTAGCACCTGCTACCTTCAAATTATATTAGGGTAATTGGACTAAAAATATTGTTTAAAGTAAATTAGAGATGATGGTATTAAAAATTGTCTGGGTAATAATTATTTGCTGAAAGATCTTATGTGCATGATATAAATATAAGTAGGTATATAACTAGTTATATTTATACCATGTATAGTGGAGATATATTTATGTCACTATAGCTTTGTTGTGCATATAAAAATAATTGAATTGAGGATTCACTACGAATTTTAAAATGGTAAAAAAAGGATCGGTAGGATTTACGTAAATTTACCATGTCGGTAAAATTATTATGGCCATTTACAATCGGTGATCTTCCTACATGTAACTATGAACATAACCACGGAGCAGTGCAGTTTGAACCCATGGCTAACCAACGTGCTGGGATCATTGACTAGTTTTCGATGCGTGGACCATAGTGCGTATAACGACGCACGTGGCTTTCCATACACAAACGCACATCTTCACGAACCCCGCTGCCCCACTACTCTTACCTTACCGGTAAAATAATTACGGCCATTTACAATCGGTGATCTTCATACATGTAAAACAATTGCCTATTGTATGAAACTATGAACATAACCACGGAGCAGTACAGTTTGAACCCATGGCTACCCAACGTGCTGGGATCATTGACTAGTTTTCGTTGCGCGTGGCTGGGCTCGTCGACTAGTTTACGCATATCTTCACGATCCCCTCGGCCCCACTACTCCTACGTAACCGAAACGCGGCGTCGTCGTTGCACGCTGAGTGCGTTATTACTGCCTGTCGGATACATGACAAAATATTATTATAATCTATACCAGCGGTTCATAACCTTTTGTAGATCGCGGACCCCTGATTAAAGATTTTAAGAAATCGCAGACCCCCTCATCAATTTTTTTACAAAACATTTCATGTTATCATAACCAAAATTATAATAATTATCTTATATTAAAAATTACATTAGTAGACAACCAACATACACATTTCCAATTATTTTTATTACAATTAATTGTTTATAAAAATGTAATATAAAACTATAATTGACTACGATCGATCAACTGCCAATTATAGTGGTAGTAAATATAAGACTGCCGAGACTACAGTGCTGTACGCATGTACATTTCATATGAACAAGAAAAACTGATTACCTACTTAATAAATACTAGTAATACAATTATTTGGTGTAGAATCTACACATTATATATGAACAAAATAATAATAATCCATTAATATTGTAATAATGCACTATGTCACTTATTGATGTATGTTATGTGTTGAGGCTGCCGCGGACCCCCAAGGGGCCCCGGACCACGGGTTAAGAACCGCTGATCTGTACTATAAGAGTTTGTAGTATGCTGGTGTTATGATGGGTACCGGTGAACCTCTCTTTCCCACAACAATTGTACCGACAACTTTGTCTCATTTCAACACAAAGTGTATGTGCACGGCTCAGCAATTCAGACAACTGTGTTTTTTACATTTTATCTCCCGAAGGAAGATCTGGCTGCTAGAATCAATACAATATGCAAGTATGTGCGAGTTGTTCGTACTAATAATATTATAGTGATTGGTTGTTTGTAAACTAATTGACATCGTTGACATAAATCTTGAGTACCAAATTTCTTACCTTCTTTAACATTTTTATGGAGCATTCAAATGTATTATAAATATACTTTTTCTTTTTAAATATCAACCTGTCTAAAATATTCCACTATTTATATATGACTATTGACTATAATATTAGTCTATACCTAAAATTGAAAATGGCACTTTTAGAAAATAACTATTACTTATTTCATTCAGAACAGAAAGAATATGTAAAATAAATCTTGCAACTTATTTCTAAAAACACTATTTTCGATTTCGTCATTTCTTGTGTCGAATACCCACTAATAATTCCTGAAATGGACTATTCATTAAATTGAAATAAGTCCATCGTTATTATCAAGTGTTATAATAACATACGTATTTAGAGATATTATTTTTAATAAAATGTGAAAATATGTCCATTTGTTCACAATTTTATATTCTTGCAGCTAAAAATAAACATTGTGATGAAATAAATAGTGCAATTGTTAACTTTAAAATGTTACCAGGGGAAGTAAAAACAGTAAAAATTTCCCATTATATATGAAAGTTTAATTATGATATTCCTAAATTTCAAAAAATATAATTACTTTGTACGTAAATACACAGTTTTGCTTACAGGCGACAAATTAAAAAACCTGTTTTTTAAATACTTAAAATATTAAAATAACTTTTTAAACGTTTTCCTCATAATTAGGGATAATAACATTATTATTATAGTGAATAATAATAAGAAAAAAAAAACAACGCGTTGTAGGGTTAACTCGTACGAACGATGTTAATATTATTTATAATAATATCTAGATCTACGAACGTTTAAGCGTTATGTCACATAAACACAATTCACTTATTAACGACTAGATAGTAAATTAAATATTAATATTAATTCCGGCTGTATAGGGTGACACAGTTTGTTATGTATCTCCACGTCGTAGTACAAGCAGCTTCAGTCAATTAGTTTTAAATTCTTAAAGATTTAAAGACGTGTCTTTTAACAATGATGTATAATTTGAACATATTATCTTGAGGGAGGGATTAATTTTTCATCAGGAACTTAAAGTGTTAGTACTCAGGTTTTTTAGAAGTAAATACTTATATACCGAATATTTTCAAGTAGTTACAATGAAATGATTTGTAATCGGTAAAGAATTTTTCGTTAGTATGAACAAAACGTATTATTGTACTAACATAATGTTGTATAAAACTACAACAGGTCAATTATGTTATAGGATCCAAATACATATAACAAAACAGAACTAGTAGCCTTTACATATAGTTTTGTGGTCGTGGTTGCAACCTAAAAATTCAGTTGAGCCAATCATATGTTGACTGCTACTACCAATATTTTTTTTTCCCTGTAGGTAATACAATAATATGATAGGTATGTATTATTGCATATATAATTGTTTTATTCCAAAAGAAAGTTTGATTATAATGTATAAAAATAAACCAATTCTTTATAAACATGCTAAAATCAAATTAAGGTGCTTGTGTATATGAATTTGTTTATGATAGGTATGAATAACAAATTTTTAAACGCATTTTAATCAAGACACTATCATAGTAGAATATTGTGGTGAACGTTTCTATTACACATATAAAAATGTGTACGTAAATTCTACTAACATGACAAAAAACAACGTCTAACTCAAAATTTCGGAAAATTCACTCATTTGCAATATCATTATACATACCTGTATAATATAATGTTTTTTTTATCTTGCGTATCACACTCGTAAATGCAAAGTATACGAATCGCGTACGCCGCAAATTCACGATTAAATGCAATATGCGGCATGAAACACGCTTGAATATAATATTTGGCTGTTTGTTTGGTATATTCCCAGTTCGCCGACACTCAGTTTGCCGACACTCAATTTGAAGAAATACAGTTCAGTTATAAAATTATATTACATAAGTTAAATATTAATAATTACATAGTCGTTATAATAATAAAAAGTATAAAATTTAATTTTAAAAATTATAGGTTTATAATTGTCATCATATTTTCCAAATCCCTGTTTAATTATAATAAATATAGAAAACATATTACATAGTCGTTATAATAATAAAAAGTATAAATAAAAATAAAAATAGTTATATGCGAATATGATATTTTATGGTATCAATATACTCAATTAGAGTAATTTCGTTTTCTCTTGACCTGAAATAGTAAAATATAATTACTTAAAATATAGATAGATATAAATATGCTATCCATTTGTCTACACATTATTTTAAATAGTTGTAATAGTATGTTACATTGAT
>WHPZ01579913.1:0-14666 GCA_016617965.1 Macrosiphum rosae | reverse complement strand
ATACAATAAATTATTAAACTATACAAATACTTACCAAATTTAACTTGTGAGTTTAAAAACAAAATTATTAGGTACATTTTTATTTTAATTCTTAAGGTGTTCACTGTTCATGTTTTGTAATTATTACTTTGTTATTAATATTTAATATTATTAAATAAATAATTATACAGATTATCATATTTGAAAGTAACGGTGATAATGGTATGATAAGGGGAGCTGCGCGCGCAGCAGCCAATTTGCCAAGCTGCAATGAGACGCTCGTCTGTGGAGCGTTAGGTATGTCGCGACTGTTTTGTGTGGATACTATGAACCTATGTAACTTGATAAGAACATTTTACTATATTATTGCTCGTTGTGCAACCATAGTAATCTATATCCGTGGGCCGTGGCTAACGCTCTCACCGATGTCCGGATTGTGGTGGGAATGTGATGATTCTATATTATTTTTAATTCCTTCGGGTGGGTAGCTCTTTTTCATAAATTAGTATATTTACTTCCTTTGTCTTTTAAATGTGTACACTTTGTTTTTATTTCCCCAAAATTGGTTTTTATTAACTTTTTAAGTCTTGTCGAGTGTCCTTACCATCTGCTGGAAGGTTGGATGAGCCTAGATATGAAAATTCACTAAATCGATCAAGCTTGTGGTTATCTAGATTTTAGAAATATTTCAGTTAGGTACTATGGTCTGTGGTTTCTTTTCACAGGTAATTAATATCTTCGTCGTTTTCTTTTAATTTTTTTTTATTTTAAGTGTTCTTAGCGCCCCATCCATTTCATCGATAGCACGATGTGTGTCTCCTTCGCTTTCAGTGATTATTACTATATCACCGGAAAAACATTCAATAGAAATAATTTCTCCACCAAATTTTATTCCAATTCTTGGCCGTTTTAGATTTTATTTTACTATATTCATTATATTCTTAATAAAACAGTTGAATAAAGGCGATGATTAAGTGCACCCCTGTTTTACTGCTTGTTTTATGTTTGAATTTGCTGTTGCTTTTCCCATTCTACTGTATGTTCCTTGTATAACCCGTGTATAGGCCCCAAATCTTATGTTTTAATTCCTATTCCTTGCAATGCAGGAAATATTATATTCCAGTTAATACTATTAAATGCTTTTTCTATGTTTATATAAACCAAGTCTGTGACTTAATTTAAATTAGTTTACAGATGAGCATACGAAGTTCCAAAATTACTTACCTCGTACCTCTATGCTTTCTCACACAATATTGGCCATTTATTAGATAGTTTTCTACATTCCTTTCTATACGTCAAATGATACTTTTTGCTAGAATTTCGGATGCGTGTGTAAGTAGGCTAAGCGTTATGAATTTTCGCATATTATGGATTATATTATATGGATATTTTAGTCATCCAATAAATATCCACTGGACTGTGCTGATATTATTAATTTTTTATTAAATGATAAATTTTAATAATAATAATAATAAAAAATTCTTTATTAGTTATATAATAAAGATTTAATATAAAATCTATATTATTATCTCTTCTTATTCTCAATAATATATAATATAATATATTGCACTTTTTATTTTTTGCATGCAGCTTTCTTTGCCGATCTTCATTACCCGTCATCCTCAGCATGATAGGGGTAACGCTGTCCTAAAAATGTCAGTCAGACTCAAACAGCAAGGCGAAGATATCACTTATTTAGAGTTTTGCAAGCTGTTCGTCGACATCTACCAAGACCAAAGTGTGTTAAATATTTGCAAAGAAATTTACTCGTCCCAGGTAAATATTATATAACAAATGTGATGTAAGTGTTAAATTTGAATTCAATGATAAATCTTTGTATGCGAAGACGATCTGTCAACCTATATTACCCTACTGCCATGACAAATTAAATAGGTATGTCAGCAATATTACCAGTTTAGAAACAAATCGCGCACCCATCCTCCGTCCAGCATAGTACTTTGAAGTAAGCATTTCTCCGGTTCTCATTGGTCCACCGCCGTCACTGCCGCAATAGCCGCCGACTCAGAAGTCTCCACCACCACTCCACCGCTCAACCTGTTGGAGAATTGCTTACGTCACTGATATGCGTATCACAAGTTGCTGATGTAATATTCTGGTAGTCAGGTGACTACTTGAATACTAACGTTGCAGGTAGCAAGACCATGATGTTGATGAGGATAATGTGTTTGTTGAATTAATTATAGAGAGGTGTCATATAATGTTTTAAACGAGCTTACCGCTCTCCCTATCAATTTTAAAGTCGGTCCGGTTAACATTCCAGCCTTTTTCCTCTACAATTGTGGATTTATACTAGCACCAACTTTAACCTATATTTTTAACTTATCGCTCCTAAACGCTATATTCCCCGACCTATGGAAAAATTCTTTTATTTACAGTTTTTAAAAAAGGTGACCCCACATAGTTTCCAACTATCGGCCAATATCAAAAATATTAGTAATTCCTAAACTTTTTTCAAAACTAATTTCTACTAAAATTAATAATTATTGCTCCACATTGCTCACCCATCATCAATATGGTTTCAGTCCTAAGCGATTAACTAATTGTAATCTAGATATTACTAAACAAATAATACAATGACGCTTTCGAAGCCCATTCGCAAACCGATATCATTTACACTGATATGTCTAAAGCATTTGATAGCATAAACCATGAAATATTATTTATGAAATTAAAACTTTTTGGGTTCTCTGACCCTCTGCTTTCATGGTTTCACTCTTTTCTCTCAAACCGTAATATCGTTGTTAAAAATTTGAATTTTGAATCAGATCAGTTTAATGTATCATCTGGGGTCCCGCAAGGACCTCTCTACTCTACTTTTTAATATTTTTATAAACGACATTCCGGATGTCATAAAAAATTCTCGTGTTTTTCTTTTTGCAGATGACCTTAAACTGGTAAAAATAATTAACAATCAAAGTGACGCGCTTGACTTACAAAACGATATTGATAACATTCAATCATGGTGATCAACTAATCGCCTGTTATTAAACATTGACAAATGCAAATTTATGCGATTTAGTCTAAGCAAAAATGTCATAAATTATAATTATCATATTTCCGGGACTTATATTGATTTATTAACAATCTTTAAAGACCTAGGTGTCATTTTCGATTCTAAACTAAATTTTTCAGCCCATATTGAAATGATAAAAAATAAGGCAATGCGCAACCCAGGTTTTATCAAAAGAACTTGTGGATCATTCAGAGATTCACTATCTATAAATGTTTTATTCTGTGCCCTTGTTCGCTTAAACCTAGAATACTGTCCATTTATTTGGACTAATAACACTTCTAAACAGATTGATGCGATCGAATCAGTTCAGAATAACTTCCTCCGTATATTCTTGAATTACAAAAATATAACTTATTTTGCGTTTAAATTGGTATCAAATTTTGTCCAAATTTGAATAAGACATTTTTATAAAATGTCTACCTATTAAAAATGCTCAGGTTTCAATACAACCTACTTACGAGGAACCATGTACCTACTAAAGCGAAACCTTCCTTAACGGACACCTCTAAATAGCGGACACCTACAAATAGCGGACATTTTTTCGGGGACGGTGACGGGGATGGGGACATTTTCACTATTTATGTATAGGAAAACCTCTAAATACAGGACACTTTTAGGACATTGCTATTAATAATTTTATAAAAAAACCTCAATTATTAAGTTATCTTGTGTGTACATTATTATACGTATACGTAATCTGTTACTACTAAAATCTTATCTTATCCGTCCAGTCATTGAAATATTATCGTGTCAACGAAATATTGTAACTAATGCATTGTCCTATGTGCGTTTCGTTGTGTTTGTGATGCCAATATACAAACGTTTATTGTAGTGCGCTATGTCCAGCAAAAGAAAACGATTAACTCTAAAAGAAAAAATAGACATTCTATCGAGGTACAGAAAAGTTCATTGTTCTCAACCACAGTCCAATTAGAAAATTCCTTAACATACGAAATAACTACGCCTGCAATTAGTAAACAAACTAAAGTAACAGATTTTTTTCAGAAATGTTAGTTTTTATTTTTTTAAGATATATTTAATTAATGTAAAAATAATTTAAAATAAAATTATGGAATTTATTTATTTATTAAGAAAAATGTTTCCCTCTAAATAGCGGACGAAATTTCGGCGACCGAGAGTGTCCGCTATTCAGAGGTTTCACTGTGTACAAACTGAACATTTAATACATTTTTAGCTACAATATAAAGACCAAATTGATTTTGATTTTTCTTTTGCATGGTTATTTTGAAAAGTTCTGGATATTTTTACTTTTATCTCCCTAGTAGCTAGTATCAACTAGATTCAATTTGCTACTAGATATTATCAATCACTTTCAAGGTTGAAAAATCTAAGCATTTTTTTCTGATCCAAAAGGCGAACACATTACTGTAATTGTAAAATCAATAAATTCATCTCCCCGCTCACAATTTAAAAGTAGGTACGAGTCATTGTCTAATAATTTATATACATATCGCGTAAGACCTATAACTTTCTAACTAACAAGTAACTAACAAATACATGTTTCGAATTAGATATCAAAAAGTGGCAGTGATTTGAATTACGAGATAGATACATTTTTCCGGCTCGTCAGTGACAAGATATACCAGATATACTGGAACTGTGACGAAGATGAGATGCGCACGACCCGTATGAAACTAATGTTTGAAGAAAATGAATCTTGTTTAGCAGAAATTTCGTTAATGAATGACGAAATTGATAAGATGGTGATCGATCATAAAGATAAAGTTGAAGAATACGAAATTAAAAAAAATCAATTTGACGAACGAGTAGTAAAAATCTATCAAGAAGCACAACTGAATAAAGTTAGGATTGAGTAAGATATACAATTATAAATAATTAATATTAGGTCCTAGTGATTTTTTATATGTTGATAAAACTTAATTTTGCTACCACTGTAATTTAATCTTTCTTCTTCCAAATAAATAGGAGACAAGTTTTTGTATTTTTAGTCTGAACTAAAGTAAAACTTTTATAGTGTACACTGTACATACTAGAGGTCCCTATTTCACGTGTATTTTTAAATACGTGTTAACAAAACGGAGTTAAAGTCCATGTAAATAAAATACACAGACAAATGAATATTGAAATCTGTATACCCGTGTATTTGCTTCAGTCCGTGTATCCGTGTGTTTGAGTTAATATTTTTACATAATAATTACAGTAAAACCTACCTCCCCTAACGGATACCTCCTAACGGCGCCACATAAGGCCATTTAACTATTTTACCGTGCCAAAAAAATAAAACCATTTTTTTTTTTTTTGAAATTCTGATTTGAAATGCTTATAAAAATACTTTTTCATAATTATCTTTTAAAAAAATAATGTTCGTTGCAGTTGGGTACAAATGTTATTAGTATTATAAATAAAAATAATTTACATTTAATAATTTCTGTATTTAAAATTAATGATATCGATAAGTAATACGTATACAAATTATATTTTACAATCAGACTTTATTCTACATCCATGTTCTCATCATCATTATTGACCTTCTCATTATCATCACCATCGTAATCATCATCATCATCACCTTCATCATCATCACAAGCACAAAATGAAGGCAATCTGAGTATACCTAATACAACTTCATTAAATTTTGTTTGGTTCTTTTTTGGTTTTTTTCGAGTGTTTGTTACGACAGACTCCGAGGATATCAGCATCCAGTTAAATATGTCAGTATTTGTATTGATCCTAGAAGTTTTTCTCGAGTGATATTGTCTTAATGTTTTGTATTCTTTATGGGCACTTTCAATTACATCTTCTGACAGTTGCCCTACAAACTGTGGATCCACCATTACAACAGAACTCATAATTTTAATTTTCGGAACATAAATTTCAATATGCTTTATTTCCTATTCGATTACCATACTGCCATACCTAACTTTTGCGATGATTATTCATATTAATTCTCTTGTTTTAAATATTATATGAAACATAAAATAGAAAAGAAGACGGTTTTTAAAATAATCTAAAATAAACGTTGCGTTGGATGGAAATGCGAAACTGTTCTGTTTGTAAATGACAATCAAAAATGTATCTAAACTCTGAGCAAGGAGAGATTGCACCCGGCCAAAACTCGTCTTTTTTCGCGTATCCCCAACATTTTCCGGGCAGATCGCCACCCGTCGGATCGCTCCAGTTTCGGCGGTATGTGTGTACCATAGATGGAGGGGGTCATGTGGCTTCGAGACGACGGAGCGCAGTCATTTGGATGCGCGGGCAGGGTGCATTCTCTCTTGGCCCTGAGTCTAGGCTTAAATTACACAATATTCATTATAACAAAATTGAACGAGACAAACACTAAGTCACAGAAATGAGACTACGATTAAACTTTAAACGCATTTAATGTTATCTTCTAATATAATATATAATATTTATATTTTATACACTTATAAGGTCATAACAGATGTGGGTTATTAGATTTACCGTTTAACTGTATATTATTGTTAAGATATAGGTAGAGCAACCATGGAATTTATACTTGCAGCCTATAAGTTTTAAATATAACAATTATTTAAGAACTCGCGTCGTATGCTATCTACCTGTACTTTGATCGCGTTATATGTTATCTACCTTTCGGGTTTCTACTTTGTACGGATACTGATATTGCGGTGACACTCGAATTGCCTCCGGGTGTTTTCGGAGGCAATTCGAGTAGACCTTTTGGGTATTGCCTCCCATAACATACCTGGATTATTAATTATTAATTAATATATCGATAGTTGTAAAATGTTTAAGACATAGGTATTATGCAATAATCTTATCCGCAATTAGTGATTATCAGTTAATGATAAATGATGATTGTTTAACAGAATGATATTTTGTCATTATTATTTTTAATATTATTAATTATTGTTGCTGTTTCAGTTAATTTATTAAAACATTTATTTTATACAAACTTAAGTTTTTGACTGCAGAACAGAATGATATTTCATCTAAATTATGTTTGATATATTTTTTTATAAATCGATTAATTATTGCTATCGCAGGCGATTCCAGTAAAAGAGTAGGTAAGTGGTATAATTAGGATTCTAAACTTTCATGAAATTAATTTTTTTTAGATATTTCATGAAAGTTTTTAATTTAAAAATAGAGTAGAAATGTTATTGAAATATTTCTTGCATACCTATACATTATACAAATTACATAATTTTCATATAAACATACTTAAAAAAGTTACCAATAAGTTACCTATAACAATTTCTTAATTTGTGTTTATTTAATATTTTATAATTACTAATTAGAAATAGTAATAACCAGAGTCCCTATTATAAGTATCTATGAATTAAAATCTTTTATAGTAGTCCTATTTGAATTAAAATAAAAAATAAAATTATTTTATGATTTACAGCCTATAGAGCTAATATAATATATTAATATCATATTTGTATATTAATATATTAGGAATATAATAATATATAATATTAATTACTATTAATGACCATCTAGTGATGATTTTGTCAACATAACAAAAACACAAAACTAAAAAAAAATTAAAATAATATATTTTTCAATATTTCAAGAAGGCTGAAAGTTTCAAGTTTGAAATATTTCAAAGTGAAAATTTCATGTGAAATATTTCATACTCATAACCCTAGGTATAATAGTGACCCTCTTAGGAGGTAATTCAAGTGAATAATATTTTTGAAATCGGGAGGCAATTCGGGTAACCTTTAAAAAAAATCCCCTTCACGGGAGGCAATTTGGGAGCGCCCGATATTGCAGGTATAACCGTAATACCCAATATATAGAGTCTACGTGGAGTCGTGTCAAAGTAAAATATGGCATAAAAACAGGTGGTACCACTAACTTATTGGAACGGCAGTTGATGGAAGAGTGGGGGGCGTTCACTCAATGCATCCAAGAATCTTTTTGATCAGTTTTTTGAAGATATGAAAAAAAGTTCTTTAATGTAATAGTGCCCAGATGCCCAGACGACATCTACAATCTACAGATCGCGGAGTGGAAAATTGTAGATAACATAAACGCCAACAAACAATTGTGGTAGATAAATTTTTCATGTAGATAGCATACAACTCGAGTTCCATTATTTAATACAAAATTTAAATACAAGTGTATTTAAGATACACGGACTCCAGAATCCAGAGTAATTACACGTGTACCTGGATTTTAATTACATGGGTATTAATACGTTTAAGATACTGTACACGGCACCCGGGTACACGTGTTTGTTAATACTCGTTAAAAATCCCGAGCTCTAGTACATACAACATAATAATATTTAGGTAGGTTTATTGGAATTTAGGGGAGAGTGGGCGAAGTGTTGGTTAGAGGTATAAACCGGTCATACGGTAAGCTCAAAGACCAAGATTGATAAAAACCAGTTTATAGTGAGCTGATTTCTTATTGTATGAAACATGAAGACTAGAATAAGAAGACCAAACTCGTATGGCCACCCACATGAAAAAACGTACCGAAATGAGTAGCTAGATCAGACGGCCACACGCTGCGTACGCTTGGGTTGCTACCTTAACCCACGTAATATAGGGAATATTCATGTATTTTGCGTTTTTGGAAAATATATGCATTATTTTGAACCATGACATGACCCTCTTTAGATTTTATAGCTTGTATGATCATGCGTTTATACATGTGCATATGTGTATATTTCATAAATATTATTTTTATTTTTGTGTGAATAACTAAATTAACACTATATCTAGTCATCTATATACATAAAGGAAAGTGTACTTTACCATGAATCAACGCCCAGACCAAACTGAGAGACCTCAAGTCTAGAGACTTGAAATTTTATATATAGTTTCCTTAAGCAATGTAGGGGATTTTCCAAAATTCGACCTACAAGGGGGTAAAAGTGGGGTTGAAAGAATACGACAGTGGCGCCATCTATCAAGCAATATTTAATTTAAATATACAATATTGGTATTAAAATGAGTGAAATAAAAATAAAAGTAAAAATAATTTATATTGATATTATAATAACAATTTAGACATCTCTATGGCAATTAATATATCAGCTCGATATACTGGCTAATACAGTATAATCTATGGTTAATCGGGCATGTTTGTTTTTTTTTTGTTTATATTACCCGGAACACGTAGGATAATTATTTAAAATATTATATTTATTCAATTTAATTGTTTGAATATTGTTTTTTTTTTTAAATGTCATCGATTGAAGATATTTTTGTCAATGGAATGTTGACACCTCAAATAGTTGTACCAATTATTGGTGATGGTGCCTGCCTTTTCCGTTCAATATCATTTCATTTGTTTAACACTCAAAAAAGATGTGTCTGATAATTGGAATAACTTTATTACTATGTCTTACAATTCAAATGGTGACAACATTTCCACTGCTGAGGCTTATGTTCGTGAAATGGTCAATAAATAAATAAATATGTGACATTAACACTATTATCATTATTACTATTATCACTATTATTATTACTATTACTTTTCCACTCATGTTAGAGGTTATGTTTAATATTCGTAGTCGTTGTTGTCGTGTGCGAACATGGAACGCACGTCGTTCCTAACTTACTGAATTATTATGTATGTGTATTGAAGTTATTGAAAGTAATAAATTGTTGTAAACGAAAGTATTAGTTATTTCTTACAAATACAATAAATAAATCACAAGGCCAAACCTTGAAAATTGCAGGGATCGATGTAAGAGAGGATTGTTTTTCACATGGACAATTTTATGTGGCATGCTCCAGAGTTAGTATGCCCACAAATTTAGTTATTTTAGCTTCAACAGGAAAAACATCAAATGTAGTTTATAGAGAAATTTTGTAAATTTTGTTGTCATACATTATTATTCTTTATTATATACCTATTAAAATTAATTGTCTGTCTTGGTCTGCGGCCGTCCGGTTAAAGTTGGGCTGTAGACATTTTTTATACTTAAACCCGGAAACGATGGGTAATCCAGCTATTATTCATATAGCGTTGGTATTTTTAAATGGGCAACGAAGTGCACGGGATCAGCTAGTTTTATATATATCTTTGTTCTAAGCAAGTCTGAGCGCGATACTATACGATACACCATACATAATATACGTGTTTTCTTGAACGATTGTTATATACCGATGTATGTATTGTTACACTCAAATTTGTTTCTTGAATAATATGTTTATGCACATGTATAAATGCGTAATCGTACAAGATATAAAATCTAAAGAGAGTCATGGACCATGGTTCAAAGTAATGCATATATTTTCCAAAAAAACGCAAAAAACACAAAACTTGGGTTAAAGTAGCAACCCTAGAGTACGCAGCGTAGCCTGTGGTCGTTTGATCTTGCAACTATCATTTCGGGACGTTATCAGAAACGGAGTTTGGTCTCCTTATTCTAGACTTCATGGTATGAAACTCTAAAATTATTTTTTCCTGCCATATTATGTTAACAACTGATAGCATAATTATTTGTTTTTTGTTTTTTCGAAGTTTGCGTTTGTAACATTTGCTCTTCGAAAATAATGATAATGAAGTTTTAGTTTCATCTTATTAATATAGTTATTTACCTGTGATATGCTAAATGTTATGTAGTTTAAGATGCTTGCAGTTATAAAACGCTTGGTTAATTTATTTATTGATATACAACGTAGGTAATTAAAAATTATTTATATTCGGCCAATACCAGTAAAAACTGATCGGACAATACCGGTCACTCTAAATTATTAGGGTGACCGGTATTGATCGTCGATTTAAAATTACATGTTAAAAAATTCTATTTCCTATATATTTACATGTATTTCAAACAGGACCGGATATTTGAGTAGGAATTTAAAAAATATTTTTTTTTTAAATTTAAGTAGGTTAGGTACACGCTAGCAAATATTCAGCCACTATGATTTCGTAAATTGAAAATGCTCATAACTCAATTAAAAACTGAATTATCGTCAAAAAACAACCTAAAAACACAGATAATGTCCTTACCATCAAGTTTCATAATAGGTTCACTCTCACGTTTGAACTAACAAAGCTACGAGTGCTCTGCTGAGCGTAAATTTACCATGTTACGCACTGGTAGGACGGAGACAACAAATACCAGTGTAACGTTTTCTTAACGTTTATATAAATACTGTAGGATATGGGCAACAGTAGACACCGAACGCAATTCTTAAATTATATCGTTTATCTTCTATATATGCTTATTACATTTTAAATATAATTTGTGATATAATAATAATTTTATAATATTCCGCTTTAGGTCATAAAATTAAATACAAAATTACTATTTAAAAAAAAAGTATAAATATAATGTGATAGAAGTAATGTGTAGTTTGAAAATTGTATATAAATCATAGATACAAAGCTCATAAAAATGTCGTACATTATATCTGGTAAATTATATACATATTCAGGAGAAAAAACAGAAACGAAATGTTAATTAACTTGATGGAACGTGAGAAAGAATTGGATGATCTTGAAAAAATAAATAAAGAAAACAAAAGGAAGTTCATCGCTTCAAAAGAAATCAATATCGCAGAAACAGAGCAGATGAAAAAAGAATTGTAAGATAATACAATTATAGGTACTCAAAATCCCAATAAACTTGTAGTTATATTTTTATTACCTATTTAATATCTAATTTTGGTACCTATGCCAATATTCCTTAATAGTCTCATAGTATACAAGATTGTTATACGTTTAACATAGTTATACGTTAAACAATTGATCCCAAAAAACTTAAACCCATAAAATTACATAAAGTTAAAAAAAATATCTTATTTCAATTACTTTTGACCAACAATTTTTTTATGGGTGTTGTGCAGATATCTGCAAGATATCTGTTGGTCTTAGATACTTCGATGTCCGTGAATCATTATGCGGGTTTCTAGTAGAAAGTATATTAGAAAATATTTTTATTAAATCTTCATCGATTCCAATTATTCGAAAGGGTTATCAATTCTCAAGCCATGTTACCATCGTTGTTATTACCTCCATCTTGTTTTGGCTGATCAAAAACGAGGCCCATTACTTTGTAAAACTTGCCGTTTTGGTTTTTGTTTCCTTTACTTTTTCGTTTGAATATTCCCTTCTTACTTGCCACGGTCATAACTATAATTGATATGCTATATTAAGTAAATATTCACAACATTTAAGGTGTGTCATGTAATATTGAAATACCATATTTGAAGGTGTCTTTATTGCAAACTGTCCTTTAGTTTTTCTGTATCGTTTAAATTTTTCGGAGAAGCCTTACAAATATTGCATGCTTACGAACTCTTGATGTACCAATCAAAATGTTGACATTCTTTCCATCCAGAATCGTACAAATAGGAATAAGTTTAAATTGTTTTTCTTTAGTGACTATGATAATTATTGAGAGTTTCCAATCCTGATATTTGTGTTGGTACTTCGTCATATACTTCTTTCACATTTTGGACATTTTATTTTTTTATTTTGAATCTAATTGGACAACAATAACTTGTCAATAACGGTTTACGTTGCCCTGTTCTTAGAAAATATTTTTAAGTTCTTTTTATTTAATTCACTCATTTTTAGTGGGACAATTGTACATACCAACAATTATGTTGGAATCCATATATCCTGAATCATTTGCGAAATTTTGTTTATACATAATATATAAATACTATGTCCACCTCTGCCATATATTCCACATTCATAATAAACTTCAATAGTATCACAGTCCTTCCGAAATATTCTGGAATATTAAATTGGTCTTCACCTGTACCAGGCGTTATGTACTAAATATCCATCAGTGGTACCATAGCTTCATTTTCAGATTTCTTTATACTTTCAGGATAACATTTCCCACTTTTGCGACAAGTCGCATCGTCATATAATTTTCTTTTGTCAATCCTAGATCCACTATAAGCCCTAATGCTTCTTTAGGGCTGTATGGTATTATAGTATTAGAGGACGATCGCATATTAATTTACATATTATCGCTATAATGAAATTGAGGTGAAATTAAAAAACAAATTCTTAATATTTTATACAGTAATTAAATTCTACCTTATTGCCGGCCATAATTCGGAGAAAAGCAATCACTTTTTCAACAGTGTCTGTGGATTTTTCGTTCAATATCTGGTTATCTAGTTCATTCATAATGCGGTTTATACATATCAGTAGTTGTTCCCACGAAACACATAGTGTCTGCAGGGAGTATTTGGAATGGCTATAAACAATGCATTATTTTCAAAGGATTTTCCTAATTTTGTTGTATTAATAAGCATTTGACTATACCAGTTTTCGGAGATCATACCCTCTTGTATGGCTTGGTAGATTTTCTCTAATTCCTCAATATATACAAACAATTTTTCTCTGGACATTTTGGACATTTAAGCTGTGATTGTTGTATTTCCATAAGCTGAAAGTCATCATCAATCCATTTCATATGCTTGGTATTAAAACGACCATGCATATAATTACTATCAATAAAAATCTTGAAACAATTTATAAAAATAAAGTGGATAAATGTATGTCATTCTGCTGTATAGTAAGTTACAAGTGGGTCACTATATAATGGATTGTATTAAATTTGAATTCAATGATATATCATTGTATACGAAAAACGATTATGAGCGCAGATGGTTTGTCAGTCAGGATGTTTTATATTGTTATTATATTTTATCATAGCCTGTAAGTTGAATTAATATTATAAATTACAACAAAATAACTAAAATCGTTATTTTTATTTTTATATGTTTCTACCGTGATACCGTGATAAACAAAGCGTTAGAAATTAAAATCCCATTTTTAGCGGTTTTTTTTGTAATTTATTGGTAGTTTTTCCTGTGACATTAAATAACTATTGAGAAAATCAAAAAACTACCTCTCAAAGTACCGTCTTGATCCAATTTGCTAAAAGATAAGGTACTATAAGTTGAAATCCAAGCACTCCTTCTGGTAGAAATTTTGTATACTGGATATAAAAAAAAAAAAAAAAAACACCATTGTAAAACTACTTGATCCCTCGCTCTGCTCAGAATCTAATATTATGTTGTTTTAAATATTTATCCGAACTTTCTATAACCCATATGGGCCATACGTTATGGCTATTTATATTTTTTAGATTTAGAAGAGAAGAATTTTTGAAGATGCTTAGTAATCGTTTCAGTAAAGATATGTTGATGCGGTACAAGAAAAAAATAAGCCTTGAACAGTCGATTAAAGAAAAAAAGACCACGGTCGAAACGTTGAAGGTATATTTTAAGTTTGATCGGTTTGTGTACACGATATTTTATTTATAGTCCGTTCATTCTAAGAACTCTACTGGGTGGCGACCAAAATTCGTCCGATCTCGCTCATTCCCACCACTAAACATTCCCGAACGCTGGCTGCCGCCACTTTCGCCGCCGCCGCTAGATGGTGTAGTGGGAGAAATTTGGGTACGAAACCGCGGAGCTCGGTCATTTGGATGCGCGAACGAGTAGCGTTCTTAGGATGGAACGACTATAATGATTAATGAGAGTTAACGGATTTAGCCGTTTGAATACAAATATAATATAATACAACATAAACACCTTTTTTGTCCAATGGGCTCGTTTCCGAGTATAGTAAAGCGCAGTGTTGTACTTTCACCTAAGCCGAACCTACCGTGCCTCTACGATATTAGCATAATACAATTTTCATTTAAATTTCGAAATATTAATATCTTTTCATATAGGTAATC
>WHPZ01579912.1:0-18360 GCA_016617965.1 Macrosiphum rosae | reverse complement strand
ATGTTATCGTGTATAGAAAATGCAAATATTAACAACCAGTGAAAATTTCATGTATATACGTTCATTTGTTTTAGAGTTACACCAATAACCAAAATCGATTTTTTGGAAAACCAATTTTGCGTAAAAATTCCCGTTTTTCCTTAAATTTTATGTTGTTTTTCCCGGCGCTTGTGAAAACTACTGGGAAATGTTTACTTTTGACCCCCCAAAAAATAAAAAAACACACATCATTGTAAAACCAATACATTCATCGCTCCGCTCAGAATCTAATAAACACACATCATTGTAAAATCAATACATTCATCGTTTCACTCAGAATCTAAAATTGCCTGTATTGTTAATAAATTACTTTTCACTATCGTATTACACTGTATAATACATAGGTACCTATTACTATTTTTTCATTTTATTAATTGTTATACATACCTATATCAAGAAGATTTCCCCAACTTTAGCATCCTCCTATAGCTGAATATTGCTACGATGCTGGAAACAAGTAACATCAGTTTGAACAAATTATATTGATTCACCGATTCAAGCAATAAAGAAAAATAATAGGAATCACTTTGGGCCTCTGTAAACGATTATTCATAATTATTATAATCTAGTACCTATTCTGATAAACAAATAACAATCAACAAAGGTCCTCGGCAGTCGGCGTTCAGTCTAATGACACCTCGTAATGTAGTATGACGTATGTACTAATGCCTAATGCCCTAATATCCTCCAATGTAGTAGTAAATAGTAAATACTAAGTAGGTACTAATAGTAATCTTTAATCTATGAATGTATTATATAATATTATGTGGTCATGTAGTAATGAGCAATGTACATTGTACGATGGTGTCGATGTGACGATGCACCACTTTACGTCTGTCACAGCATGGGACATGGACATTGATCATATTTTGATTTATAGATTAAATAGACCTTATACCAGTAATTATAGTACGTCTTATAAGTTTTTTTTTGTCATCATAAACCGATAAGGTCTATAATTATTATTTATTACACAAAAATACACTGCATAGACATTATACTAAGGTAACTAATGGCCTTTGTTGTCGATGTTATTGTGATCGATAAAAAAAAATATACATATACTAAGGTATAAGGTCTATGGAAATTGGAAATCACAGACTTATAAAATATAAAAAATATTTTTTATATACTTGATGGAAATACAGAATAATTTATCGAAATCCGTGAATATTCTGTTATTAACATTATATCATGATAAGTGGTAATACTCTGTTATCACGTCCACGTGACTGCAGTGCCCAATGACGGAACCGAACGCTGATCGTATGATCCGGGAAGCTGCTGATTCGAGTAGCGTTTTTGTTGGCACCGCCGTTCCAATGTTTTTAAACGATGCTTATCAATAACGGTACTCGAAGTTCCGACAATAACAAAATATAAAACCAACTGGCAACTACTAACTACCAAGTACCAAGTGGACTCGAGACCGAAAATAAAATTTTAAAATACGTTTCGGTAATTTGCAACTAACCCGAATCCCGTTTTATTCTTGGCTCATTTTACTGTACAAAAAGTATAGCAATGTTGTTCCTCTTTGGATCTTTCACTAATTATTCCAGTCATCTCACGATGGCGTCCATAATTCTCGTCTAGTGCATCAAAGTCCAACTTTTACTAGTGTGTTAATCACATCATAATTGAACATACGGTTAAATTTTAATATATTTTTGTACTTGATTGTGTCCAGATCTCTGAGGAGAGATCCCATGGATTCGAGTAATGCTGCGAATGTATCAGATGACGAAGAATCGTTTTATGGCGTTTTTGTGGAATCTGATGTTGACAACAGCAGTAAGTCTTGTCATACCATTTTTTTTGTTCTAACTATTTTTTATTTAAATTAATACCATTGTTTGAAACCACAGGTACTCCTAGAGTGTTCACTAATTTTCAAGAAACACTTTCTGCAGTCAAATCCAACAAAACCTCCAGATTCAAGCTGTTCAGATCAGCAACTGAAGCTGAACGATTTAGCGTTTTTGGGCAAGAATTACCTATAAAACAGATAGAAAAAAGTACACCTAATGTATCTACTAGTTTTACTTTTAAGTCTCTAAAATCTGAAGATCTGGTTGCATTTCGTCGTCTAATTGAAAGCGGAGAATTAGATAAGGTGAAACTGGCTGTGAATTCGAATCCGAGGTTTCTTGTTAGCAGTGGTGATACACCATCAATAATTCAAGTAAAATATTTTAAAGCTAGATAATAATATGTTGGCTACTGAATTATATATTATATAGGTACTACGAGGTTCTATTAATAATAAACCTTGTAATTTTTATCATCCTTTTCACTGTTACCCTGTTTATGCTCTGCAACGTACCTATATTCTATAAAAATATTATTTTTTTAATTTAAATTTGAGATCTAATTACCTATTAAAGTTTAAAATTATATGAGCAAGGTTTTCCTTAAAATGTACGGTTACTGGCAAATGATAATATTATAAAATACAGAATCTTAATAGTATGTCTGGAGCTGTTAATGCTCTAAATGTTTGGACGTAATAATACAACTAGAGCAGTGAAAGGTTAGCACTTTTTGTCTACATAAAAAATAAAAATAAAACAAAGTGGAAACTATTTTATATCCTATTTTGTTCTACATTATTATAAAACAAAACAATTTTTATTTTAAATATAATTTATGTTTACAAATTGTTAAGCTTTGGTATGTTTTGAATTTATTCACCTTGCAGTTTTGTATTCAACATTTTTTTACCCTATAAATGTAGGTGTTATAAACTTTTAAAACTTTCAAGTTTATTAAAACAGTTGGAAATCTTAAAAGTATTTTAAACATCACTAAATGTTTTTTTTTTTTTTTTGACCAGGAAGGATGTCGGTATAATGCTATGCATGTAGCAGCTCGATTTAACCAACCACAAATTGTTCATTTTATAATGGAGTGTGTTACTAGTTCAGAATTTATAAAAAGTTTATATGGTACAGAAGAGTCATATCTATCACGGAGTGAAATCATCACGGATTTGTACTTAAACACACCTGATAAAGCTGCAAATGATACTCCTCTACATATTGCCTCAAAATTTGGCCATGTGGATGTAGTTAGAGAGCTTATTTCATATGATAAGTGTATACTAACATCTCTAAATAAATATCTCCAAACTCCTAAAGATGTAAGTTTCATTGATGAATTAAATTGTTATTCAAAACTAAAATATCATACAAAATAACATAGGTTATATGCTCGAGAAACAACAAGGAAATGTATAATGATATATTACATTTAATAGAGAATGGATTTTTTGTACCTATGTGGAAATCTGATGATGATTGTGCTCAACCGACAATTGGCAAACCATTTTCACCTAAATCTTCAACAATAATTCCACCATTACAAGTGATAATTATAATATATTTTAAGAAATTTACTATAAACATAATTACATTTTATTATATTGTTTTTTTTAGAATGACAATCTTAAATCATTAAATCCTATACTTGAAATAAGAGCTGTGGCCGGACCAATGAATGAATCACAAGCCCTTAAGTTTTGGAAGGATTGGAAATCACCAGTGCGAAAAACATTATTATCTCCTTCACCAAAGAAGTCTCCATCAAGCCCAAAACAAAATGAGTTTAAAAATAAAAGTATTGAAAAAACAGGAAGGTAATTTAAACTTTATAATTTTTTTTATTTTTAATCACTTATACATGTACTGTTTATTTTAATAAATTATAGAAATTTAGCTGAAAAAGAGAAAGTTGGTTGGGCTGAATATTGGCCCTTCCTTGATAAAATAGTAGATCTTAAATCAAATAGAGGCTTAGATCTACTTGAAAAATACTTAAGACAAAGATTTAGTATGAAAGAACAAGATTATCCTGTAATAGCACCACCACGAGTTGCTTTGCTAAGTCCTATGGGTGAATTGTGTAAAGCGTTGGAGTCTATGAGAATTGGAGCTAATCTAAATAGACGAAGTCCTCGAGAAAATACTGTTGTATCTTATACTTGTGTTGTAAAATCTTGTAAAGTATGTTTAAACTAAAACAGTTTTATTAATAAAATACAGTAATTGTAAATTCTTATTTTTTAGGTTTTAGCAGAACGTTTATCGAATGTAATTATATCTGAGTATAAAAATATGCTAGGCATTGAATCATTAGCTATTCGGTTATGTCATGAAGTTAGACATTTAATGGTTTTGGAAGATAGCTTTTACTCTGATAGTCGTTTCGATTCAAAGGTTAAAGGAAGAATTCATGGAAGAGTAGCTGAGCATCTTTGTCAGTTGTTAATTAATAATTTGGAACTTGTCAGCAATGTTTCTTTAATAGTTACAAAACTCCAAAAGTATTATGCGTGAGTAAATTTCAAAGAGAACATATCTTCAGGTGTTGTCTCCGTCCCACAAGGGCATAACATAGCAAATTTACACTCAGCAAATAACGTTTAGCTCCTTTAGTTTAAAAATTAGAGTGAATTGACCTATTATGAAACTTGATGATAAGAACATTATCTGTGTTCGTAGGTTGGTTTTTTTAAAATACTTCAATTTTTTAGTAAGTTATGCGTTTATAATATAGCTTAAATTAAAAATGGTCATTCCTTGCTGTATAATTGAAAAAAACCAACATACGAACAAAGATAATGTTCTTACCATCAAGTTTCTAATTTTTAATTTTACAGAGCTAAACGTTATCTGCTGAGCTTAAATTTGCTATGTAACGCACTTGTAAGACGGAGACAACAAATGTCCGTGTGGTGTCCTTTTAATATTAGAGTGAATTGATGTTCAATATATTATATAACTTAAAATTAAGAACTTAATCTGTGTTTGGATCTTCATTTTTTACAATATTTTAATTTTTAAGCGACTTATGAACATTTTTGAAATTGTTATGTTATATATTATACGGCATTAGGTATTATTGATGATAATCTTTCCTGTGAAGTGATTTTTGTTGATATAATACACAGTATCAACCCCTCCCCTTCTTAAAAAGTTATCGGGTAGTAGATTAGCGGAAAAGTATTATAATTAAGGTGGCAACTAAAATATAAAATATTATTTTCAAATTTTATAGAAATGTGGACATTTTTTAGCATGGGGCACTGGGCGTCTTAATGGACATTATTTGACTATTTATATTAGAAAACTAAAACTTCTAGATGCTATTGAGAATGATCTTGAAAAAAACCAAAAAGTTATTTTCAGCATTCATAATATATTTTACATGTATGCCTACAGTTGTTACAATAGTTAAGGCCATTATTTTATATTTAATTGATTTAATGGAGTTTTTAAATAGGTATTCTTAACATAAAAAGTCATTAAAAATAGTTGGTTTTTAACAATGAGGTAATGAATAATAGATATGTAATATACTTGTAGTCACTTTCAACCTTCCAAAATTTCAAAATAATTTTCATACTATTGTACTATTATTTATTTAAATTATTTCATATAAACTAAAGATATATTATTTTAATTGACTTATTTACTAAAATATATTACAGATGTCATGCAATTGGGAGTCGTAGTGAAATCACTGGAGCTTGTTTGGTAACTCAGATACATACGATTCTAACTGAAAAGTCTTCTATTATACATAATATGCAATCTGATGATGATGATGAACTTAGTTGTAAGCAATGGTTTTCAACTGCTGTTCCTTGTTTGTGTAGTATTGAAACTAAAAGGTTAAAACCAAAACAATTATTTTGTGGTAAATATACAACATTTAATTATTAATTCAGACTGATAGGACATACAACTGTATTTAATAAACATACCTAAACTTATTGTCTTATTTCTGAATTATGTTTCAGAGTATATTTATTGAAACTAGAAATTTCACTTAAGGGGGCGTTACACCCGCATGTGTTGTCTCCGTCTTTCAAATGTACAACATAGAAAAAACTGTTTTGCACGGGAAAGAACCGAGAAGGCTACAGTCTTAACTAAGAAACAAGATTTGCACCACGTAAAAAGGAGAACTTTAGCTGTGCAACGTTGTTTTTATTTTTTTGATATCACTTGTGTGAAAAAAGTTCTTACTGTTTCAAAAACCATTATTGGTTGTGTTTTTGAAACTTGAAAAACTTTTTTCACACAAGTGATATCAAAAAAATAAAAACAACGTTGCACAGCCAAAGCTCTCATGAATTTAGTCTTCTTGGTTCTTTCCCGCGCAAAACAGTTTTTGGTATGTTGTACATTTGTAAGACGGAGACAACACAGCGGGTGTAGCGTCCTCATAAGAGTTATTATAGTGTGTATTATAACTGCGACCCGATGCAAATGCGTCTCGTGGTGTTTTTTCTTAGGGTTTCTAAAACTAGCGTTTAATAATATACGGCAAATTTTAAATTGAAAACGAATATTTTACACATTTTCTCGGCCTCTGGTTTGAGACAGCTGCCACAAAGCTCGTTAGTGTCGAGTCCCAGTTATAATGAAACACACTATAGTCTGTTTATAAAATACTTATAGTTTTATAAGGACTTATAATTTTTTTATGGGGGATAAATTAGATGTATTAATGATTGATGCTTGAAAGGTTTAGCGGCTTGGTTGATATTAGGTAATTTTTAGTGAATTGTACTATCTTGCATTTGAAGAAGTTTTAAGTTAAGTTTTGGATGGTAAGAAGATTATTAAATGTGGTGACGGTGGACTGAATTTTTAAGATATTTATTATATGGTCATATTCAGCGTTTGATGCAAATGGTGTTGTGTCTTGTTGATGTCTACTTTTCTACATTGACAATATTCTTCAGTTTATTATATATATTTTTCTCAGTTACATTCCCAATATATCTTGCTTTTTGTATTATTGACTTATTTTAAGTATTTTATTTTAGAGGATTTGGATATTCTATTATTACAGATAAGAAGTTCAAAAAATATTTTTTAAAATTCATTAATTAATTATATTTTACAGGAATTATGATTAATACTTAATATTATATATACTTAAATACATTGTATTAAGCTAATTTTAATATTTATAAAAATAAAAAATGTGTGATAATAATTAAAACTTAAAAGCAATGCTCAAGTCTCTACAAACCTGAAAAATAAATAATACTTTATCTTTTCTTAAGCCAAAGTCTTGTTTATGAATCTCATTTGAGTCATAACTCATAAAAAGCTTAAGACTTATTCTTAAGCATGCAATACTTATTCTTAAGCATCGACTATGAATACGGAGCCGTCCCTAAGTATTATGTTATTGACTTTTATAACATTGTTGTTGTTTATTTCAATTGTTTTACATAGTTTCATGTTAAAGATATTTAATTTTACCTTTAGATACTTTTAAGCACCTTTGTCTTATATCTAAGTTTTCATAGTATTCTATGTTTTATTTTAATTAGATAATGGACCAGTTAAAAGACAAGATGAGAATCAAGAATCAAAAAATATGAATGGTAATCATACATTTCAAAAATTAAATTAATATTAGTTGTTAAAGAAATGTTTTAGCCTTATTGTGAATTTTTTCACCGCTACACTATTCATGCTCTGCAAACAAAATACATATATATATATATATATATATACATACATTTAAGCATTTTTAATTTTAATTTTGAGATCTAAATTTACTTTATTATTTAAGTTTAAAATAATTTTAGCCAGGTGTTCCTTATTTTGAACGGTTACCAGGAAATGATAATATTAAAATATAGAGGAACGTAAAGTACGTCTAAAGCAGTGAAAGGGTTGAAAATGTAATTATAGATAGTATGGAAAATTCTTTAAGTTAAAATAATGAAAGAAGAGAACTACATATTATGAAATGCTATAAAATAACTAATATTGTGTTTGTTTATTTTTGTCTAATGATTTTAGGCTATGACTCAGATGATGATGTTTTTTCGAGTGCCCCTACGAGTCCATGTAGTGAATATTCTTCATCAGATGAATCTGACTCATCAAATATTATGTTTCATAATGCCGAACGTGATTTTTCTTACCTATTATTTTCAAGGTAACTATTTTAATAACAGTTTGGATTTTGAACAAAACAATTCAATTTAGTTTTACAATTAAGATTAATATTAAATGGTTTTCTGTTTTGTCATGGCCTCATAGACCAAAAATCTAAACATAACTGTCTCCATCTATCTTGATTTTGTCCTAGCACATGTCAATTTGTGTTCGGGTGGAAGTCCGCAACATCTCCTCGACAAGGTTCTTCCAGCACAATCGCATTTCCTTCTTGGATGCTTCTGTGAAACCATCTCCACCGAAGCTTCTGGTTTCCTCACAAACAACCTGCCTATTCCAGTCTTATTACCCAGATATTAGAATTGTGTAACGTTCTTGAAATTGTAGGATCTCAGTATCTCACCTTTTAAGTCTCTTCAGCATGTTTTCCTTTCCCTTTATTCTGTTTTTTTTTATTCATTTATACAAAGGCCCAGTGGCAAGTATAAAACCAATAATTGGTGCTGTCCAAATAATTTTAGGTGACCTACCCCTCATAATATTTTTATACCTACTGATAAAATGTAATATTTTCCTTCTATCATTACCCACCCACCCGTATTTAAGATGTTGCCTGAGTAACACTTGGACCCCATGTACACGTTACTGCAAAGGCCTACTTTTTTAGCTGTTCTATGGGTATTGTGTATATGTTTCTCATTGTATTTAATAACTATATAATTATGAATTCCCTATCAACACCATAATGTCTACATACTCTAAAAGATTTTTTAACGTTCTGCGTTACTTTTATTATATTTTGAATGATAGTTCATAATATAGTGTATATGTTATTAAAATTACGCTCTAATTTTTTCACGACAAAAATGTAACACTTATTTTATTAAGAGGTTAGGTTAGGTTAGGTTAAGAGGATGTTATACCCGCATGTGTTGTCTCCGTCTTACAAGTGCATAACATGGCAAATTGTACGCTCAGCAAAACACGTGTAGCTCCGTTAGCTTAAAAATTAGAGTGAATTGACCTCTTATAAAAATCTAAAAGTAAGATTATTATCTAGACAACCTCATGGACTTTTTATTATATGTTAATTTTAAAGCCCATGAGGTTGTCTAGATAATAATCTTACCTTTAGATTTTATAAGAGGTCAATTCACTCTAATTTTTAAGCTAACGGAGCTACACTTGTTGTTCTGCTTTGCGTATAATTTGCTATGTTACGCACTTGTAAGACGGAGACAGCACATGCGGGTATAATATCCTCTTAAGAACAGAAAATGTGAAATTTGGCATATTCTGTCCCATAAGAGAAGACACCAGCTTTGTGCAACACAAAATGAGACTATTTGTAGCTCAGTCTTTTCTTTTGGGAATAAGTATATTGTTTAAATTATAATAAAATAATAAATATTGTATAATAGTTATTAGTTTTGATGATTTTAAAAAAGATTAATGTTCCATAATATGTGAAATATATTTTTTCAGCGATGTACCAATAGTTCATGATTATGAAATATTTGATGCCATTAATGGTATAAATGTAGACTCCAACAAATATCCATGGCTATATAGGTGGTTGTATTCAATGAATGACTACAATAATTTAAACAATCTGTGATAAAAAATTAATGTAATGTATATCTTTTTATGTGATGATTTATTATTTAAGTAGACAATACTATATTTTATTCAATTTGTAATGTATTTATAAGTTTTTATAATAAATGTAAATACAAAGGTAAATTTGTGCTGTTTATATTTTAAATTATTTTGAGTAACTCGGTGTTTAATTTTTTAATATTTTATTTAACCATTTGATCTGTTTTTTTTTTCAAATTTTAAAGGGTAATTTTTGATAGTGTTGCTCATGAAGTCACGAAACTAATTATGCTACATTTACACTTATGGGATTAAATTGTATTGTAAATATCATAATATAACCAAATAGAAATCTGATATTATAATATAGAAATGTTTTTGACACAAATTATTTTCATGATTCGTGAAGTAAATAAATTTTTTATTAGTCACTTAAAATCTTTTTATATATTATTTATATTAAGTATATATTTCTCGATTGAATTGAAGAACTGAAATCGAACAATAATAGTTATTTAAGTAAATTGTTACCGTAAGACTTAATTTACAATAATGCAATTATTTTTAATGTAAACTCTGGAGTTAATAATTAATACAAATTACGATATTCAATTTTTTTTTGTTTTAAATACAGCTTATTGAATTGTTTAGTTATCTTTTAAAAATAATTAAATGTTGTTGAATGATTTAACAAAGAAATATAATTATACATTGTTCTTCAAATAAGAGCATTGGCTATTAAAAATTATTAAGATCAGGGTACATTTTTATTGGTGTTATTGTGGTTTTATGAAATAAATATAATATTATATCAAATATATTTTAAATCAGTTTTTTTCTTTTACAATATTTAAAAATTATTAATATTTAATACTAAGAACTTGCAACTTAAGACAGTTGCCCCCCCCCCCCTTAACACGGCTCTGAATATACATCTATATAATAGACAATATTATAATAATAGCGTAATATATTTATACATAGGTATAATAATATTATAATTTATAGTCGATATAAACATATTATGTAATACGTTATACGTCCGAACGTTCAACGCGCCCACCACTACTGATAGTGTATTATAATTATTAATTATAATACCAAATATTATAATAAGTTATCACTACTAATTACCATCAAAATAATTAATAAATTTGATTATATCGACATCGTGATCTATTGGTTATCGTATACGAAAAATGACAATGGTGTATGGTAGGTAGGTATATCACGGTTTGTTGTTGATGTATAACACGTTATAAGTTCCTAATTGATCTGATATGATTAATTTGGAATTTATTATACAGGTACTTATATTTTTAAAAATATTTATGTTCATCTACATATTATATAAAATAATATTTAAAATATAGGTACCTATGTAAATTTCATAATACACTACTAGGTACTTAAAAAGTTATAAATCGATAGAGTTCCTGGGGGTGTCCTTATGGACTACGGTGATCAGGCACGGATCCAGAGCAAAGATCTGGGGGGGGGCAACAATTTTTTACAACACAATTAATACAATTATAATAAAATATACTTTATTCTTAATTTAAAAATGTTGTCATAATAGTTGGTACCTATAGGTAATCAACGTGATAAATAAATTAGTGATTAATATATAAAGCGACAATGTGAAAAGAAGTTTAGATTTTGTTTATTTGTTATATTTTAATATATTATAATATTTATATTTATAAAAAAAAAATGGCTGGGGTGTGGGCTGGGCCCCTAGCCCCCCCCTGGATCCGTCACTGATGGTGACATAACAGAAATATCAACATTTACCAAATTTACGAAAATTTTATATCCCTAAATAAAACGTTACGTCGTTAGGTACCTACTACCACAGAACAATGCTACTACCTACTAACTGACTTCTAGTCATTATGGCAGATCTAGACGATCTCGGATATAGTAGCCAGTAGGTACCTATCTAATACCATTGATTATACATATCTATAAAATTACTCATCTACTTAATCTAAAATTACGTGTCCAGGGGCTCCGTGTGTGCCGGTTCCAAAACAACATTATAAATAATATTTTTCCAGCATCCTGCATCACTGTTTATTTTAGGATAATACCTATTATAGCATTATGAATAATATTAATTCGACTCGCCGACTACCGTAATATTGTAATATCAATATAAATAAAATTGTTGTATATGTAAGAGACGCGCTCTGGCGGACTGTGCCAAATAGACGCGACAGTCTCTCTATGTGTTACGTAACTGTGTAGCCAACCTTATTATTCATTCTATCCGTTCACCGTTGTGTACTTGTGTGGAACATCATGTTAATTATATTATACTAAGTTTTTTTTTCTACTGATATTAATTTAAAGATTAGATTAGATTAGATTGTTTATTGTGACAAATCTCACTCACTTTTTAGCAAATTTATCTAATAACAAACGCAGTACATCTATAATTACTTGCACACTCCAAGCTCTTCCCAGAAGTTTTTGGCGACTTGATATTGACAAATCACCAACATCAGTGAAATGTGGTGGCAAACCAAATATCGCTTCAATCTCTGTTATATATAAGCCCGTGTATTGTCCGTCTTGACATACAGGATTTTTAGATTTGCTATCTTGTAAACAACTTCTTTTTGAAGTGATGGTTCCAACTATTTCTACATTAGCCTGTCTGTCTTAATTCTTTTCTAAATAATGTTCTAGTTTTGGTGCATCAGTAACATACATCTTCTGGATATCAGCCAACTTTGCTATCCCTGGGACGCTCGACCAAAAATATCTTTTACGTCGCTGTGGGCTTAAGTGTAATGAATCAAGAACAATTGGTTGGCATTCAAAAAATGTTGAAATGGTATCTTTATTTTTATTTTCCATGCTTGCTACATTTTCATATAACCAATGAAAAGGAGTATTTGCTCTAGAAGCTTTTACATTTAGATAGTCCCATATACGGTAATATTCATAGAATAATATACCAGTTCCTTCTGGATCACAAAGTCCTCTTTTTTGATGATTGACGCCAGATAGGTCGGAGCAAGGTGAACCACCAAAAATCAGATTTATAGTTGAGATTTGGTCCAACATTTTTCTGGTTATTTCAGTAACCGAACCCAATTGTTTAATGTTGTCAGAAAAGTTATGTTTAGTTACCATTAATGCATCTTTATCTATTTCACTTGCATAAAATACTTCAATATCAAACCCTAACTTCAACAATGCATAATATCCTGTGCCAATTCCGTCAAAAAGAGACAGTACTCTTAGTCGTGGTAATTCAGATGTACTAGCACTTGACGAAGATTTTAGTTGTAGTAATTTAGATGGTTTTGGACCTGACGAAGATGTTATTCGTGGTAATTTAGATGTTTCTGCTCTTGACGAAGATCTTAGCCGTTTTAATTCAGATGTACTAGCACTTGACGAAGATACTATTGTACTCTGATTGCCGTCTAATTCCACATCAGAAGATTGATTGTCAGCCATTCGTATATTGCCTTAATTGGTAGGAATCTTCCTACGCATATTGCAATACAAATCTGGAGACACGAGGACGCTTGCGTTTTGTGAGTTGTAGCCGTTGTAGGTGTCTCGAAGGTTGGACTATTGGCCTGGAGTCGAACGTCGGAGCAATAACAGTGGCGACGAAGATATGAATAAACACGCACGCGTTGTGAAATTGACACGTGGTTAATAACGTCCAGCCCGTCCAGGATTGAAACAGATAAAAAGCGGTGACATTGCGTCTATCTTTTATAATAATGGGGAAGAAGGCAAATGCAAACGTTGCCAACGACCAAGGCGGTTCATCAGAAATAGCTACAGTTTACGAAGTACACATGTATGGTACTATTGGTGTTCTTTCAGAATTTAAGCCCGATGGCGATTGGACAGTATATCAAAAACGCAATGAACACTATTTTCTTGCTAATATGATTCCCGAAGAGCGTAAGGTACCACTTTTAATTACTTGCATGGCCGAAAAGGCATATATTATGTTAAAAGATTTATGTGTTCCTGTACCACCAGCACAGTGTACTTACGCTCTTTTATGTGCATTATTAACCAGACAATTTGCACCGAAAATTTCATTTTTTCGTAAACGCGAAGAATTTTATTCTTTACGTAAGGATTCACACGATACGGTAAACGATTGGTACATTAAAATTAAAAATGCTGCAGCGCAATGCAAATTCGGAAAAAATTTAAATTTTGCATTAAAAGACAAGTTTATCACTGGTCTAAATGATGGTATCATAAAAGACCGACTTTGTGAAGAAGATTTAGATAAAGAATTAAATGAAATTGTTGAACTTGCGTTAAAAAAAGAAGCGACAATTAAGACAACGCATATTATGGCTGACATACATAAGATTGAAGAAAAATTCAAGATAACCAGCAACTTCAAATCAAAAGGCGGAGGCGGTCAAGGAGGCACGATGCAAAACAGCCAAGCAGGTACATCAAAGAAGTCAAGTCAAGGTAAGACAGATTCAAATTTAGCTTGTTTCCATTGTGGAAAAAAGAATCATGATTTTTCTAAATATAAATATAAAAAAAATGTTCTAAAGTTGGTCATTTAGCAAGTATTTGTAAAAGTAGTGTTGATGTTAAAAATATTGACATTAAGTCAGATGATGTATTTAAAGAATTTGATTTATTTAATGTTTATAGTAATATTAGTTTTGTACCTCCAGAAATTATAAAAGTTAAAGTTAATGGTATTGATGTTGAAATGGAATTAGACTCAGGGGCAACCAGTTCTTCTTTCACTGAAGATATTTTTAATAAAAAATTAGGACATCTTTCTTTAGAGTCATCCAATGTTAATTTAACCTTTTTTGACGGTTCAACGTCTGTGCCAACAGGTAAATTCAAGGCATTAGTTAAGTACAAAGACAAGGTTGTTGAAACAGAATTTATAGAGACATTTTAAAAGTTAGATTTCAGTAATGCTTACAATCAATTAAAAGTAGACGATAACACTAGTAAACTTTTAGCATGGAGCACACACAAGAGGACTTATGAAGTGTTGCGTATGCCGTACGGCATAAAGCCAGCAACAGCAATTTTTCAAAGAGAAGTTGAAAAAGTATTTAAAGATTGTTCCTGTACTGCAAACCTATTAGATGATATCATTGTTACAGGGAAAAATCTCAGTGAACATTATCATAATTTAAAAAATGTGCTAGAACGTTGCAAAAAAGCAGGATTTAAATTAAATTGCAGTAAATGTTTTTTTTCCAAAAACAAATTAAATATTTAGGGCACATAATTAATAAAAATGGGTTACAAACTGACCCAGATAAAGTAGAATGTATTCAACATACTAAAATTCCAACTAATGTTACAGAATTAAAATCATTTTTAGGTATGGTTAACTATTATGGTAATTGTATACAGAATTTATCAACTGTAACAGGTCCATTGCTTAATCTTTTAAAAAAAGATGTTGTTTTTTAATGGGATAATTCATGCATGGAAGCATTTAATGAAATAAAAAACATTCTAAGTTCAAATCAAGTCTTAACTCATTTTAACCCAGACCTTCCAATTGTTGTATCTACTGACGCATCAAATATTGGCTTAGGTGCAGTATTAGCTCACAGGTTTGCAAAAAATGTTGAAAAACCTATTTAATATGCGTCACGTTCTCTTACAACGACAGAGAAAAATTATTCATCTAGGTATACACAGGGAAGCACTTGCTATAGTGTGGGCTGTTACTAAGTTTCATCAATATCTACTAGAGAGACAATTTATTATTAAATCAGACCACAAACCTTTATTAGCACTTTTTGGGCAAGACAAAACTATCCCAAAGATGGCAGCTGGTCGCATCCAAAGGTGGGCTTTTTTTTTGTCAGGTTTCAATTATACAATTGAATTTATTAAAGGTGTAGATAATCTTGTTGCAGACAGTTTATCTCAGTTAATATTAGAAACTAAAAACATTTCACATAATAATGAAAATTCAGATGTAGTAAATTGGGTAACAAAACATTTACCAATTGACTTTCTTCAAATTAGAACTGAAACTGCTAAAGACTCAGTTTTAAAAAAAAATTTTACTTATGTTTTAGGTAATTGGCCTCATGTTATAACTGATGACATAAAACCATTTTATAAACGTAAGTTAGAAATTAGAATTACATGTCGAAGACAAAGTTATATTTTGGGGGTATAGAATAGTAATTCCCACAAAATTCACTAAACTTCTATTAACTGAATTACATAGTACACATCTAGGTATTGTAAAAAAGAAAAGTCTAGCTTGACCATATTTTTGGGGGCCCAATATTGACAAGGATATTGAAGTGATTGCAAAAAGTTGTGACATTTGTATTATGCATAAGCCCGAACCTTTAAAAGTAGTTTTAACTAAATGGCCTAGAACCCATAAATGTTTTGACAGAATTCACATTGACTATGCTGGTCCAATTATGAATAAAATGTTTCTAATTATATCTGATTCATTTTCAAAATGGCCAGAAATATTTAAAGTCAAAAAGGCTGATACTAGTAGTACATTAATAAAATTAAAAGAGGTTTTTACCAGATTTGGTTTGCCTAACACCGTTGTAACAGGCAATGGTACGCCTTTCACGTCCACTGAATTTAGTGATTTTTGTCAATTTAATGGTATTAAACATCTAACTAGCCCTCCATATCATCCATCAAGTAATGGTGCAGCAGAAAACGCTGTAAAAACATTCAAGTCAGGTTTTAAAAATATTATAGCTGATAATAAGAACATATCTATACAGTCAGCATTATGCAAATATTTATTCTTTTACAGGAATACTACCCATATTAGCACAAATTAAACTTCAACTAAAATGATGTTTGGGAGAGATGTTATAACATGGTTTGACAGATTAAAACAAAATACATTAAATACTAACAATGAGATGAAGTGTAATAATGAAAAGAAAAATTATAAAGGTAAAATTACTAAAAAAAAATTTGATATTGGAGAAGAGGTATTTATAAGAGATTATACTAAACCTAACCAGAGAGGATGGAAAGTTTGTAGTATAGTTGAGAGCTTAGGCAGATCAGTTTATTTGTGCAAAGATCAAACTAATGATAGTATACACAAAAGACATGTAGATCAGATTATTAAAAGTGGTAATTTTTACAATGAAGTTTTTAATGAGAGTTTAAATGAAACATTTGAGGACTCTAATAATGTAAAAGATTAAGTAACTGATAGTAACAAAGAAATATACCATAGTGAAACTCCTGAACCTAGTTCCACTCGCATATAAAGGAAATGCATTTTACCTGCAAGGTACAGATCTAACTAATCTATATATATATATATATATTATATATTACATGTATATCAAAAATGTATTTTAAGTATTTCTAAATTTGAAATTTAATTATAATTATGAAATAATGATTTACTTTATAATAATTTTGTTTTGTTATTATTTTATGTAAAATAATTTTGTATTGTTCATTTATTTTTTATTATTTTTGTTATAAACTTAAAGCATCTTAAAGGGAGGTAGTGTTTTATATGTAAGAGACCCGGTCTGGCGGACTGTGCCAAATAGACGCGACAGTCTCTCTGTGTTACGTAACTGTGTAGCTAACCTTATTATTCATTCTATCCGTTGTGTGGAACATCATGTTAAAATATTATACTAAGTTTCTTTTGTCGGTTCTAATAAAGTGAATATGATTACTTATTTATTGTGTTTGTCTATTATTTATATATTACAAACATAACAATAGTATATCCTATACTGTCATACTGACATATCGTCTCCGCTCACAATCGTTTTTCGTACATACAATGATATTATATCATTGAATTCAAAATTAATAATTAATACTATCCATTAGGTAGGTATAGACATTCACAGTAATAATAGATCCCACTTGTAACCTACTGTACAGAAGAGTGACATCCACTTACCCACCTTTTTTTCTTTTGACTCTCTCCCACCTACACTAAAAAAAAGTACCTATCATCTAGATCTAATTTCCTACCAGAAATCACTCTATGCAATAGGTATTCAAGATTCGAGAATTTTTTTTTAGTCTTAAAATGTGCAGGTGTTGTAACTCGTAAAAACCATTTAGGTAGATATTAAATATTAATTATTGTAGTAGTGTAGTACCATTTCGAGTTGGAGATCAAAAATAAGAATCAAAAATGTGAAAAATAATTCGTTAGGTTAGCGGTTACTTTAACATATAATGATACGTGTATAATACTGGAAAGTTTTATTAATAATTCTACTATAGTATTATGTAATATTAAATATTAGTGTCGACCCCATTTGAAGCGTTTCATAATATTTTCATCCAGCTTTTACTGGAAGCAAATTCAACTGTATGCCGCCGTCTTTTATGTCCCTCTGCACAGACGCCGGCCGGGCAATAGTCTTTAAGTAGTAGGTCAGAGCGGCTTTCAGGTCTTTGTTCTCCTGTGCGGCTTTTGTTCGTCTGACGTCGAGCTCTTGACACTGCACATCCACTCGAGCGTAACGCTTCCAGAATTTTGACATTTTATCGAATTCCTAAAACGAACACTAGAGATTATTTTAATTATTTAACATTACGACTTATTAGGTACTGTCACGGTGTCATTGCAGCTAATAATTGCTATTAAAATTTGTTATTACACGACGGCGACGGCGTGTATTATTGTTTACACCATTCGGTTTTTTTTTTTATTCGCTTAAGGGGATTGGTGGCGGTGATTTTCTGTCTTTGTCTAACACAGGCGCAACATAGGATTATAGATGTGTTCTATTTCCAACGTACCGATTAATCTAGTGAAGCG
>WHPZ01579906.1:0-16701 GCA_016617965.1 Macrosiphum rosae | reverse complement strand
CAAAATCTGCAAAAATAATTGGCAGAGAAAGATTTACTAAACTCTAGTATACAGTTTAATCCTAAATTATCTCCTACAACTAAACCTAAAACAAAGTAGACTTTTTTAATTCCTTCTGATGTTTTAATTAATAATCCATCAACTTCAAGTTTATTTAATTGATTAATCAACTGCTTTAAACATAGATCATTGTCAAAATTTTTTACATCAACAGATTTTAGTAAAACTGCGATAAATATATTTGTTAGCTTAGATTGGTCGCTTAACGGGAAACTATAATAAATTGCACAAATGCAATGATAAGAGGAATGAGAACTTAAAGGGTTGTTAACCTCAAAATAATCAATATATAAGAAATATGGTATTACAGTTTTATTGTTTTAAGGAATAATTTTTTCTTTCTATAAACATCCCTGAATAAAATGTGCCAAATCTGTACCATCAGAAGTTTTTTTTTCAAATAATTGTAATGTGTTAAAGTTTTTAATAAGTTATCATTATGTTCAAAAAATGATTTAAATTGAAAATCTATTGGCATTAAAATACCTTTTGTAGCCTGTTCACTATAGTTAGTTTCACCTAAAGTAGAAACTAAATTAATTTCATTGTTAATAGTGAATTGATGAATATTAGAATATGGATTATTATTTGTTAACCATTTATTTAACATATATTCAGAACTGCACAATTTAAAAGGGGTCGAAAAAGCAGAAATGATGGTATGAAATGATGATAGTAATAATGGATCATTGATTTTATAATTTACAAAAATTTGTTAATAGATCCACTATAGGATTAATCAGACTTTGTGAAACTTCCTTTTGTATATTTACTACATCTTTTCTAGTAAAATTATTATTATTATGAAGTGCCATTGTAAAATTAATTGCTGATTGATATACTAAATTAATAGCATTATCAAATATTTAGATATGTAGATAGGTAGATATAATAATACAAATTATAGGTACGTAACTTTTGAAGACGTTCTGCCGTTCTGGTTCTACCAATATAATAATATATACGTATAGATACTTAAATTAATATATTTTATATATAACCCGAGTAAGATAGTATAAGTCCTAAGACATATTTATAATGCAAGTAAATACTTCAAATAAGAATACCAATCTTTCACATTTTGTTATATTAAGATAAATATATAGACAACTAATTACCATAAAAACAATACAAATAAAGTAGGTATGTAGCAAGTTATATTTTAAAATGTATAAGATTAGTTAGGTTTCTAATACACTTAATACAGTAAAGGTTATAATTACCTACTTAAACTTGAGTAGGTATCTAAATTGTATGCCTACTTTATTTCTTATGATTACCTATATAACCTAGGTATATGAACACTTGTAATAAATATATTTAAAATTGTTAAGTTATTAGTTAGTTTTACTGATTATAATATGACTAGGCAATGAAAAAAAATTTGAATTTAAAATTAGGTATGCATACTTGTTTTTCTCTTAAAACAAATAATTGATAATTAATTTTGTCAGCAAATTTTGTGACTCATTTGATAAGTTTCCATCATTCAATTTTTGGTTGGCAAATATAAATCTTCCATCGTTGGTATCATGCAGTAACTGAAGTAAAGTCTATATCATATTATAATTAATAAAATATAATAATTTTTTTATTTAAGCTGTACATGTAAGTATAAGTACTTACCTCAACTGTCCATTGCAGAGGTTTTTACGTCTTATGATGTCTCTGAACTATTGCAGAAATAACAGTAGGACATTTAAATGATGGAGACGGAGATAAAATGGAATTTTGAGGAGAAATTTGTGTGGTATTATTGTCTTTGTCATCCGTAGAATTTGAAATACTACCCAACTCGGTTAATTCGACATCACTTTCTACTGGTGGGATTTGTATAAATGAACCAAACTGGGCACGAATTTATACGATTAATATAGGTAATATTATTTTGTTGTTATAACAACATTTAGAACTAAGCAGTTATAACACAATCACTAGCACTGAACTTACCAATGACTCACTGAATTGATATGATTCCTCCATATTTTGGAGAATGAAATAACAAAATAAATAATAAAGACTATTATAGTACTATACAAAAGTTATATGATACGTTTTAACAGTATAACGTTTCCACGTTTGTCCAACTATAGTCTATAAGACACTAAGCAACAACTATTGAGTGTTGTAGCTAGTGTTGCCAAATTTTAAAAGTGGGATTATCGTAAGCGTTGGTCAGAATTATCGATTTTCCAATAATATTATCGTACCATCAAAAAAAAAATTCTCGAACCTCGCTACGTTCGGTTCTCGTTTAGATTATACAATCATATTAATTATTATCAATGTATCATACACATATCAATAGACTTACAGCAATTTACGAAAATTTGCACCGAAACATATTATTAAAAGGAAATATTTTCATATAATTATTAATCCGTGGTTCTGGCTCAAGTATAACGTTGATTATCATAAGTATGATAATTGATAAAAAATAACAATCCAATATCTTAAAATTAAAATAATATTATTATAATATACCTTTATTATATATTAAATACAACTTAATGAACAAAATAACAAATAAAAAAAAATTATAATAATGAGGTTTATTCACAGTTGACATAATGGATAAAAATATTTTTTTTTAAACATTAGATAATATGTTAAACTATTTTTTGATTTATTGTTCTGTTATTTATAACATGAATATTAATAATAATAAATAATTTTATTATATAGGTACCTTTCTAATATATTAAATAAACTTAATGAACAAAATAACAAATAAAAAAAAGATAAGATCTACATTTATACTATTCAGTCTCAAAAGTTATGTCATCATCATCAATGGTATTATTTATAAAATCGTACATATTTGATGTCATTGAATTGAGCATTTCTTTGGATGGTTTAAACTTAAGCCATGAATATGGTTTTATACACTTGCTAGAATTAATAAGACCATTTAAGGTATCAGTCATTAACTTGTTGCGTAGTTTTGTTTTGATCAAATTAACTTTGGATAATAAACGCTCAAAGGCACAATTAGACTGTGGTAAAGATAATATAGTTAAAATAAATTCAGATAAATTAGTAAATAATTGTTCATGTGATTTCAAGTAAATCCAAAAATTATCCACATCTTTAGTTTTAATAATGTCTAAAATATTTGATTCAAATGTGTAGCTAATGAGTTTCCTCCATTCATCATCAATGAGTGGTATCTGATTGGTTTCATTTACAATTCTTGGAAATAAAGTAATGAAGGGCAATAAAGAATTTTCATGAACATTTCCTAATATATTTTTTGGCGAAATCTGTGGCAAAGATTTTAAAATTATGTCATTGAAATTATATCTTTTTTTTATTTCAACACATGCGGTTATTATAAACGATCTACAGCGATTCAACGCGTCCAAAACCATATCATTATTGGTAGAAATCTCTGGCTTCTGTAATAAAATATATACACCGGTGCCTAAATAAATATCTTGCAATGGCTTGAAAAAAGAAGTGTTGTTGGGATCTACATCAAAAGGATCAAGCACTTGTCTATAATATGAATATAGTAATTCTTTATATAAGTCTGATATTCTACCATGAAGTGTATCTAAAACAAGATTATCACTTTGAAAAATCTTATTTAGAATTGTGAATTTCGGAAGAAAATAATTTAAAAATGTGTAGTATATTAACATAGATGGATCGTGTAAAGCTTTATAAATATGTTCAGCTGCCTTTAATCTATCATTTAGCCAATGAGAGGTAAAAAAAAGTTTTAACGCTTGCCATTGTTCCAGTATCCTATTGACTACCATTGCCAATGACAACCACCGTGTTTGTGATGGTTTAAGTATCCTATGTGGTTCAAATTCACAAAATTCTTGAAACTCTCGAAATTGAGACACTCGTTTGCAGCTAGACTTGAAGTAGTTGTAGATATCACGACAGAGGTCTTCACATTGCCTTGGTAGTGCTTTACAGGCAGAACTAGCGCACAAGTTTAAGCTGTGGCATATGCACTTTTGGATAAATATTCCTAGAACAATCAAGTACAAAAATCTATAAACAAAAATTCTCCAATCCAAAAATCAAAAATCTTACCTGGGTACAACTCTTTGAATCTACTTGAAACAGAGTTCCATTGTCCCATCATAGAGCTACAGCCATTTGCAGCAAATCCTAAATCCAATATTTAAATTTTAACATAATTGTATTAACCACCCAACTACTGCAATTATAGTGATTATAATTTATAATGGATAGTAACGCATTTATGTATGTATATATGTATATATGTATGTATTATATTAATAAAGTCTTTATTAATGTAGATAGCATACAATAGTAATTGTAAATATTATATTATTTATGGTTGTTAAAAAAAATGCTATACCTGTAATATTCTCAAGTGGTACATTGTCAACAACAAATGATGCTGTTAGTTCATTAAATATTTTTTCCGCTGTAGCACCAATATTAGCACTGTCGGAGTCTGTGAATAGCTGTATTAATTTCCGAAATTTTGTTTCAAGTTTATTTAATTTTGAGTCAAAGTATTTTACACAAATGCATAGACTTTTTATCGTACCAATATCTGTACTTTCATCTATGATTACACTAAATTTGTAAGTTTTCAATTTTTCTGTAAGTTCTTCGTGATGACATTTTTTACTAGCAGCTGTTTTAGTATGACCCATGCTTAAATTTGAGGCAATTTTAGAGTCAACGAAAATTTCTTTGCAAAGAGCAGTTAAATGATCCATAATGTTAAAAGACAAATTATGCTCAGAAATGAAACCGCTTAGTAATATCTCGGCTTTCTTAGTGTCTTCAATAAGTTTTTTTTTTGAATTGTCATTAAAATAACAAAGTAATGGTTTTTCACATTTTTCAGTTGATCGAATTATATGGTGTTTTTTAGATGCCATATGTTTTTTTATTACTGTTAATTCAGCTGTCGTTTCAGTATTGCATAATTTACATTTACCTTTATAATTGTCATTTTGTACTGGGACCAACCAATTTTTAAATTCGTTTTTTTGTATCCATTCGTTGCGAAACTTTGGCTTTTTGTGACTGAATTTGACTGAACCTTCATTTCTCGATCGCTTAACTTTTTCTGGAGCTCTCAAACGTGGGTCATCATCTGAATCACTCATATTGTTAAAAAATATAAGACAGAACAGTCACGTTGAAATAATGATCACGATTTACGACTTATATTAATTATTTACAATAAAAACCGCGAGGAAGACAATATATATTAACGATTAACACAATGTACAACAAAAATGTATAATTTGATTTAAAATTTTTTATATAAATTTAAAATAGCCAATTTGTGAATCTGATTATAAGAATTATGGTAAAAACATTTATATAAGTCAAGTAGTTTATTTTTTAGAATTTTTTTAAATATCTATAATTTTTTTATTAAATTATTATGGAATGTAATAACTTTTTTAAAAATATTATTTTTAGAAATTTGCTGACATGAGTATATTTCTTAAATTATTTGGTAATCACATAGTACTAACAATTTTTGTCATACGTTTAAGTAGCAGTTTTATTTTTTTTTTTTTTGTCAGATCTCGGTGGGACACCATGTATATGTATATAATACGCTATTTTTATAACCTGCATTATGTAGCAATTGTTATTTTAAGCATTGTTAGTAGTAAATCTTAAAATCAAAAATTGTTAAAATTAAAAAAAACTCTGTTGTTGTTTTAACCACAAATATTATTATACTATTTAACAATTTATTAAGAGTAAAATTAACATTTCTATGATTATATTAACAACAATTGCTTGTCGGTTATCAAAATATGGGATGTTAAAATGACTAAACATGGAATTGTTAAGTTATTAATGTATATAATTTTAAAGTTACAAACTTAATTTAATCGTTTATATACTTAGAATACATTTTTTTTTCTTCATTTCAAACATAGAATATGGTTAACAATGAATATACGTAATGGGTGTTCTAACAATACGTAGTGTGAGACTCAATATTCAATACAACACTGCAATGTTGTTATTTAATATACAAATCACAGTTAATTTAACATTTAGTTACTTAACAATTGATTGAAACTGAATTTAACTCCAATATTTCTATGTGTGTACCTAAGAGAATTAACAGCCAAGTGTTTAAAAACAATTCGTATTCTTACCTCCAGTTGAGTTCACATCCGGGCCACAATTTGTTGAAGTCACCAAAGGCACATTAGTGATACTAATAGCGATTTAAACATCTTTCCAGAGTTGCGTCTAAACACAATATATGTATATGTATAATGTATATATATTTACAATATAATATATACGTTAAAATTAATTTGGACTAAAATATTTCAATAGCACTAGATATTAAATGTTTGTTAATTGTGATTATAAACGACCGCAAAAAACACCGAAAAATCTTTTGCCACTAACAATCTAATTCCATGGGGTTTTTGATTAATTATGTTTGTAACTTTCATATCATATATGTGTCATAATAAAACTATGTTTCTAAGCTCATATATATGTTTTCACATCCTCTGAGGGTAGCTTGAGACACACGCGTTTTTTTTATTTTATTGGACAATTTACGTGCCAATGCCCCAATTCATTGTCGTCATTTTGGAGGAGGCAAGGTAAGGCATTTGTCACTTTCTGATTTTAAGAGCAGTCCTATGAGTCAGTGCCCGGTTGTTTTCGATTACCCATATTATTATATTTTACTAGCTCAAAAACATACTTTTATTCATAGGAAAATATTATATTATGTAGGTTATAAGTTATAAACAATTATTGTAAAAATAATGAATTGGTAATTAGGTACTAATTAATAGTTGAAATATTATAATATAGACGCATTTACGTGGACGACGCACGAAAAAAAAAATAGTTATGGTAACCATTTAAACAGTTAATTTAACCCTAAATTTCAAGTTAGCATAGCAACATCTATTCATTTAGTTGTTATTACCATTAGTGTTTAGTTGTATTTATTTAGTTGTACTAACCTATAAATTACGGTTATTGCAACTAAAAATATAAACAAATTTTACTACGAAAAACAGGTGTTGTAACCATATAAAGTACCTAGCTATCCTACATTTTCGATTAGTTATACTTAACTAAATACAATGCTTAATATAACTACCAAATATTGTTGTCGTAACTAAATAAAGTAGTTTTCCTACATTTGTGATAAGTTGTTGTAACTTAACACATTACTTGACATATCAACAAATTATTGTTGTCAGGACCAGATAAATGAGGTATTCTACAATTTTTTTAGTTACTGTAACTAAGTACAATGCTTAATACAACTATTGAATATTGTCAGGTCTGTATAAAGTAGTAACTAAATTCAATAAATAATGTAATTAAAACCATTAGCCGAAATCGGTGGGTGGGAGGTCTTGAGGGGGACATTAAAACTCCATCAAGCCTCCTCCTTTTTTAGTTTTATAGGCGAAGGCTTACATCCACTTACATCGATGTTAATGATATTACCCCCTGACATTTTAAAGTATTTCCGCCTATATGACTATAACACATCAGTAGCGTAATTAGGAAAGTATATTATACGTTACCACTTACCAATACTCAAAATGTTAGCGGTAAAAAAAAAAGTTTTGGGGGGATCTGTCCCCCTCACCACCAAATTACCCCCCTGTAACACATAGTTATCAAAACTATTATTTGCGTTTTAATTGTTCCTAAAACATAATGGTTAGTTATATTCATTAATTATAATGTGGATTTAAATAAATAAAAACAAAATATAAGTTTTTAATAAATATTATATTTATTAATGTTTACAATATTAAAGGTATATACTTAGGTATATAACTAAGGCCATTTTGTTTTATACAACAAAATGTAGGACTAAAATTAGGTAAATCTGTAAAGTTTGAAGAAGATATAATTTGAGTTTTCTCAACATAATATGATTGTAAATGTTCATTAAAATTAATCGTTTTAAGCACTTCAAAAATACCTAAAGCTGTAAGGTCGGGTAGTATAGAAATGTATTTTAAAAAACCAAAAACAGGTAAATCTGAAATATCCAATTCCAAATGCATATTATTTGTAGTGTAATGAATATTTTTTACTTCAATCCAAGAAAAAAAATTAGAGTGTTCTATACATGGATAATTTAAAACAGAAGCTAAATTTTTTTTGTCTAAAGAATACATTACATTTTTACCTACATTTAAAGAACTTAAAAATTTAGAATATTTTGAAATTTGAGTAAATTTGTAGGACATTTTTAACTGATTTTTTAACATTAACGTATAACAAATATTTTTCCTACTTGATATTGCTCGAGCAGCAATTTTTGATTCTTTATGTTTGGCCTCAAACCGCATAGACCAAATATTAATCAATGGACCTACTTGTTCCATAATATAAGTTTAATGAATCAAACGGTGACATTTTGGTTTCAAGTTAATTTTGGTTAATTTTAAATATAAGCATGATGTTCTGATATTAACATTTTAAGTAAGTATTGTGGTATCACCCTTATCGGATAATACGCGGTAAACCAACTTTATACCTTACCCTCGTACGCTCTTGGCTAATGACTGTCTCAAGAATAAATTCAGATTAGCATTGTTAACCTTTGAGGTACGATGGTATGCGTTTTGTCAGTTCTTCGTCCGTTTCCTAAATTGGAATGACTATTAGGACGCCACAACTAGAGCACTGTTCTACAGTGTGTAATAAATCTCATTGACTATATAGGTGTGTGGGTCTGAACACTGTTCCAATATTAAAGGTAAGAACGAAGAAGACTTTGAAATAATACTCAACTCGGGTTTTTAGGTCGGAAACACTTTTATTGTATTAAAACAAACATAAATAAAACACTTGGCAAATTCAGATTGCCTAGCCAGTACTACGATCGACGTTTCACACGTACAACCGTGTCGTACCTACGTCCTCGCCGAATCACTCAGCGACAACGGGACTCCCCGTGCCTGCGCGTACGGCGGTGTTATATAGTAAAATCTTATTGCTACCTCAGCACATATTGCTTCACTGACCTATGTCAATAGTTTACAATTTAAAATGTTCCCACCTCTATTACATATTATATCGTTCCCTTAGTGACAATATTTCGTATCTACATTTTTGATATTTTTCAGGAGAGACTTAAAACTTATTAAATTTTATTCAACAGTGTGTATATTTTTGCAGGTTATTTTTAAAACTTATTATAGTATTTTTCTTTTAAATCATTATTAAAAATAAAGAAAATAGTGAAAAATATATAATTTAGAACATAATATATGTGATATTACTTTAAAAACTAGTTGTAGATACTTGGTATTACTGATAATATTATAGCTCAATTCTCCAACTAGAAATGAATACAATATAAATACAATTTTGTTATTTTTGTGCCTAATTGAGCTTGCATTATTAATCTTAACAAATAATATTTTAAATTTATAAAATATAACAAAACATACATTATAATAACATGTCAAGTTATGATCCCTCAAATATTATTGAACTACTTATTTGGTAAAAATATTCTGTTCAACACAGATTTTAAATCAAATTTTTTAACACAAATTAAAAATAAGTACAATGTAACATCACAGATAATATAACTAACAAAACATAATTATTTATTATAAATTGAAATCTCTATTTATAAAATTAAAGTAGTCATATGTTAGGTAATGTTAGGTACCTAACTATCAATATTTAAATTAAAAATATTTAGAAATAAAATGATTTATTTAAGAATAATAAAAAAACAAAATTATAATAAATTGTGACATATTAATGCAGTATACTTTCTGATCAAGTGTTTAATTAAAATTGTGGCAAACACTGAAGCCTCCAAATCAGCTTCCCCTATTTTACAGCCTGCATATCAATGGTAAGAACGTAGCATTTTTTTTGAAAATTTAGAATATTTAAAAATTTGAGTTAGTTTGTAGGACATTTTTAACTGATTTTTTAACATTAACATATAACAAATACTTTTCCTACTTGATATTGCTCGCGCAGCAATTTTTGATTCTTTATGTTTGGCCTCAAACCGCATAGACCAAATATTAATCAATGGACCTACTTGTTCCATAATATAAGTTTAATGAATCAAATGGTGAAATTTTATTTGCATTTTATTGGTGTATTTTTTTTTATCTCTTTCTTTTTCTTCTCTAGCTCTGTTTTTATAGACTATATGTTCAGCATACTCTTCTTCCGATTTTATTTGAAAATTGTTATAAGTGTGTCAATAAATTTTTTGAATTATCAGATAAATTTCCACTATTTTTCACACTATCTGCAAGAATGTAACTACCATCATTTGTTGTGTGCAATAGATTTAACATCGTCTATAAAGAAAATTATACTGTTCATTTTATTATAAATAGTTATAACCACGTCAGTAATTACTTAGTATCTCAGCTCAGGGCTTATCCCATATTTATATGTACCATTTTTGCCAAAGAGTTGCCATGAACAATGGTAGTCTGAATATATAAAAATACTTGTTTTCAACAACAGAGAAGTAGAAAATATCTTATAAAAATATTTTTTTGTGAGACATTTAATATTAAATATTATATTTTATGAAAGTTTGATGAATTATGATTCTATTATAAAAAAGTAATATTATTAAATCCTTGTTTTATTTTCATGAAGTATATAATATATTATTATTAACTTGAAATTAATAGTATTGTATAATATATTATAAACATAAATACCTTAATATATACACGGGATCTCAATAATTCGTGATACACTTACTAATTCGTAAGCCAAATAGAGACGCACCGAAACCAACAATCTCTTTCTCCAATTACATCGATTGTTTCAACCGGTTGATTAAAATCGTTTTTGAAGAATCAACAAGGAAATGTTAGATTGTCAGGACTTGCTTTGATGAATTATTGAATTTAATGTTAAATTCATAGTAAGATAACATTAAAATATATAAATGACACTGTCAATATTTTTCAAAAAAGAATCAAAAAACTAATTTTATATAATATAGTTATAAAATTAAATGGAACTTTTCTACTTTACCGGACACCCTTTCTTTTGCAATTTTTTTTTTTTGAAACTAATGTAGTTAAGCACGCTGTAAACGATGGTGAAGTCAAAATTTGGCGCAAGGACTTAGTTTTGAAGTTATGGCCTTATGAAGTTCGCTATTTTGCGATTTCCACGCATTTGCGCAACACTAGTTTACCGCGCGCCTACTACGAATATTGATATTTTTTTTTTTTTCGATAAGTGCCGCAAAACTTGTAATCACTGATTATAAGTAGGAAATCTAGAAAAAACAGTGATGTCACATAGAAAGAAAAAAGAAATTCGTAAAAATGAGTTACTTCTTTCTTCATCGGGGGAGTCGATAATATAACAATTATTATATTCTTTACTGGCGCGAAAACATTAAATTTCATTTTAAACATTCTATACATGGAGAAGCATATTATAAATTTGCTTGATTTAATGGAATGGTCAAGCCTGAACGATGGCTTAGGTTTGATTGCCAAATTACAGTCATTTGGTATATTGCCAAATAAACAAAATTGTATACGAGGACATCCGATGAGATTGGTTAAAGATCAATCATCAATCGATAAATACAAATGGATTTGTCGTGAAAAAATTAACAAAAAAGGAAAAAAAATCATGCAATTATAGGTAAATAAAAAATTACTAAAACTACTGGGACAAATCTAATTTAGCAGCCACGCAAATTGTTCGGAAATCTATGTATTTCAACGAGTTAAAATTTACGTATATACGCGCGCCACAGTACCCACGCGCGGGGTGGTATTTTTGTTTTAGCGATTTCTTTTTTTTATATTATTATGGCTATTTTACAACTATCTCCTTATTACTAAATTGTATATTATTACTAATATGGGAACTTTTCTACTTTACTTCGATTTGCTATGCAACGCCTCCCCGAGTAGGCCGCAGGTTTAAAAAAAATGAATTTTCGTTGCACCGAGCGGGCTCACTCGCTCGCTGCGCTCGCTCGGACAATTAAAAACGAAAATATCCCCCGATTTGCTATGCAACACCTCCCCAAGTAGGCCACAGGTTTAAAAAAAATGCATTTTTGTTGCCCCGAGTTACCGAGCGGGGTCACTCGCTCGCTCGGACAATTAAAAACGAAAATATTCCCCGATTTGCTATGCAACACCTCCCCAAGTAGGCCACAGTTTTAATCGGAAAATTCGTGTGGCCGCTAAACTAGAATTATGCCAAATTACGACGGCGACTACGGTGACGATGATGATGACAGTGACGATGATGATGACGGAACGATGACGGTGATAAAGACGTAGGAACGACGATGACAAATAATTATATAAATATCAATTATAAATATCAATTCGTAGTAGGCACGCGGTAAACTAGTGTTGCGCGAATGCGTGAAAATCGCAAAATAGCGAACTTCATTAGACCATAACTTCAAAACTAAGTCCGTGCGCCCAAATTTGGACTTCACCATCGTTTTTAGCGTGCTTAACTACATTTGTTTCAAAAAAAAAAAAAAAAAAATGGTGTCCGGTAAAGTAGAAATATACCAATTAAATTGCGCAATTTTTATTTGTATTGTATATGTCATAATGATAACACCCAGCTGGCCAGCTCCCTAAAAAATGTATAGTTATTGCTATTTTAGTCGTGCTATGCTTGGCTAGTGATAACTGATAAATCGACCCATAGTGAAAATAATTCGTATACATATACGACACTGGTATTATTTATAATGAAATATAAATTTCTGGATATCCCCGATAAATTGTAGGTTAGGTTAGGTGTCGTCGAATCTAATCAAATTAATTAAGTTTTGCCGTTTATTTTATAATAACATAAAAATAGTAACCTACTATAAAATAAATGATAACACCAATGTCCAATATATTAGCACTTTTATTTTTTAAGCCGTGAGGGGATGTCCAGACAAGGAGGACACCCCCCCCCCCCACAAACACACCACTGTAAATAGATAATTATGAATATGATCTACCAATTATAGTAGTAGGTATGCATTAATACTACAACTATGCTATTATACGATTATAGTCACAGAACGCTATATTATAAAAGGCGAATATATAATATGTGAATGAATAATATTAATAAAGTGAGTTTTGTTTGATGATATGAAATAATTAATAAGATAATCATACCGAATGTTGGAATAACCCAATATACATATATATATGTAATAATTAATTGTATTGATGATTCTAACAACTTTAAAATTGACTTAGGTGTGATTTTTGATTCAAAACTGTCTTTTAATAAGCATGTTGATTACGTTCGTAATAAATCATTTATGAAATTAGGTCTTCTAAAACGCATTTGTATAGATTTCTACGATAGCTCAGCATTAAAAACTTTATATTTTTCTTTAGTCAGATCTCAAATAGAATATGCTTCATTAATATGGCACACCGATAATATCGGTCAAAATGCCTTTCCTCAATTCAAAATAATTTTTTAAGATATCTGTCATATAAATGTAATGTGGAAAGATCCCCTCATTCGGGATAAAATATAATCAGTAATTTTTTTAGAATTGATTCTTTAAATAATAGATACCTTACATTAAATTTAAGATTCCTATTTAAATTATTGCATAATATGATCGATTGTCCAGAACTTCTTGGAGAATTAAACTTTAAGGTAAATACAATTAACTCTAGAATTAAACATACATTTTATCTATCAAATTTTAAAACTAAATATATATCACACAGTCCTGCTAACATTTTAATTTCAGGTAACACTTCAATACATTTTGATTTATTCCCTTAAGTACTCACGATAAGCATTTTCTTGTATTTCATTATTATTGTTATTTATATAATTACTTTCTATACTACTTTAACTTATTGATTATTATTATTTTTAATTTGTTATTATTGTTATTGGAATTTATTTCGTAATAAAGAAATTATTATTATTATTATTATTAAGATATGAATATATATGAATATAATATAACAATAATTTTCAAAGTGCATACTGGCGTGGATGTTGTGCATCGGATACTTTATATTCGGATATTTGTTGTCACCATCTTATACATGTGTGTATAACATAGCAAATTTACTCTCAGCAGATCACGTTTAGCTCCGTTAGTTTAAGACACGGTATATTATACCGTGGTTTACAAACTAGAGTGAATCAAAGTATTATAAAACTATATGTTAAGAACATTATCTGTGTTTGTGTGTGGGTTTTTTTACGATGGTTCAAATTTTTATTTTTTATTTCAACTGGTGGTGAGAATACGAATTGCTTTTAAACATTTGGCTGGTAATTCTCTCAGGTAAAAATTATTCTAAAGAACACTATTTGTCATGCAATTGCATTACATTTTCTGATAAATTACGATGACTTCGTCTTCTATAACATATTATTGGAAATATTCATAGCTATGGAAAGCACCTACCTAATTTTATGATGGACGGATTCTTCACAAAAGACATCAAGCTAGACTTAATTAATAACACTTCAGTTGTATAATAAATACAACAATTGTATATTATAGATTATAAAATAATAAAAAAAAAACTATTATATAATATATATTATAATAAAAAATGTTTTAATATTTTATTTAGATAATCCTGCAGCCATTATAGTGGAAAATTGTCTACATCGACTGCCAAGCTGATAGTAAAAAAACCAATTATTGGCGTGAAGTATGTGGATGATCGGAATCCTGAAAATTGGCATGTAAGTAATCATGTATTTTATTTTCCAATAAAAATTATACTATAGTACTTAACATTTATTTGTTGCAGTCTATAAGTGACGGTTGTAGAGAACGGGAGTTTGAGTATTTATGTTATATAACGGATTTGCAATCCAATCCTTCAAAATATACATTTTGTATAGTCGATGTTCCTGGGCTGTCAGTTGATCCTACTAAATGTATAAATTTTAATACCAAACCTTCAGGTAAGTTTATTTATATTAGCATCTATACCAGAGGTTCCCAACCTTTTATGACTCTCGGCACCCTTGGACATTTTCTAAAAATCCGGAGGTACCCTATGCTCTATAGTCTATAGTCTATACTATGGAGTACATACTTTGGTTCTATTTATTAGTGCATAAGTATAATCCAAAGTAGTTAGGTGTAGGTGCATACTATATACATATTACATTTTATAAACAAATTATTACATTGTATTTATTTTTATTTTTAATTATTATTTATTTTTATTTATTATTTAATTTACAATATTAATTTAAAATTAGGGAACTTTTTTATTTATTTATTATTGGAACTAATGTGACACTTGGGCTTGTTTTATTTTACAAATATCTTTTATTTGTGGTCGGAATTTTGAAACAAATTTTGGAAAAAATTTGGAACCATAGCTGCGTTGGATAATTTCACTCCACATACAATGCATTCTGGTTGAGGACAATTTTCATTTCCATACCAAGTAAATTCCATAGCTAAGTAACTAATATTATATAAACGTATTTTATTTAAACCAGTAAAACTAGAACTAGCTTGATTTGATTCACTAGATGTTGATTCAATATTATGTTTAGTTGAAATTTCGTCTTCATTTAATTTTCGTTTTTTAACAATAGATTTATCCATTATTTTAACTGAAATTTAATTATATAAAATTATAAAATATCTAGACACGACTGAAATATATATGTTTCGCAATGATGACTAAAACTAGACTGATTGTACTGAAATTGTTAGTATACCTATATTATTAAATTACTATTGTCGATACATGTTTTACAAAAATTAAGATAAGATAAAAGCACAAGACATCGAAGCGATAGCAATGCAACTGGTGTAGGAACATTAAAATAGATCGAACATCGTAATATTTCTACAAAATATATGAAACACGATAGGTTTTATATTATTATAGTCCGTTTTATTTCTCACAGTGCTATACTTTTAATGAAATTGTTTTTTCTAAAAAAATATTTTTTTTTTTTTTTTTGTTCATTGAAACGACCCATAGGTCTTCGTCAATGCTTATCACAAGTGGGTAGAAGGGAGATCATGTAATCTAATTATCTATGTATATATCACTATATGCATGATACTACCCCCCTTCTCCTGTGAGAGGAGACATGTGCGGTCTTCACTCCCAGTGGAGTGGGACCTAGTTGGAAACCGGATGACGCGATCGGACGACAACAGGGAGAAAATATGATGATCGCATAGAACCACACAAATTTATTTTGCACTGTGCTATGAATCAAACCGATGACTGTGTGAGTCGTAGTCAACTGCGTGACCACTGCGCCACTCCGGCCCCAAAAAAAAATATTTCAAATAATTTCACGGCACCCTGGTTGGGAATCTCTGACCTATACGGTCACACGTACCAAGGGTGCACAGTATGATACCAAAACCGTTTAAACTTAAACATTTAAATTATAATTATTATTATTTTGTAAATAGTATAGTTTAATTAATATATCTCTATACATAAAAATGGATCCCTATTTCCCTTGGTCATCGCATCACGCGTAAAGCATCTACCTAATATTATGGTGGATGGATTCTTCACAAAAGGCATCAAGCCAGCCTTAATTAATAACACTTCAGCTATTATTATACAACAATTGTATATTATAGATTATAAAATAATAAAATAAAAAACTATTATATAATATATATTATGATAAAAA
>WHPZ01579904.1:0-20721 GCA_016617965.1 Macrosiphum rosae | reverse complement strand
CACCATGAACAAAATATATATATAATTGGGTACCTATAAACCTATAACTGGGTACCAAAAAAATGTATTCGCCCCTACATAAAAATCTTGTCGCCACGCCACTGATCTAAACATTATTATTTCTATCATGTAAAAAAGTTTTGTTTATTTTTATCTTCCATATATTATAAACAATTGAGAATAACAAAAAATAATAATAATCTCCCATACATTTTTCTTTCACATAATTTTATATATCTACTATATAGACCATAACAAAACTAACATTATATTATATGCAGAAAGAGAGGATCTAGTTATCTGACGTAAAAAAAAATCTATGTCAAAAAGTACTCAATATAACGTAAAGCAACGATATAGGAAAAGAAAAAATGAAATTCTTGATAAAGATAATAAACAATAATATTATAAAATAGAGATAATATTATGTATACATTTTTTTTTAAATATAATAAATTACAAGATACAAGGGGCAACCCCTGAGATCCCAGAGGGGTGGGCGAGCCGCGAGCGAAACGACCATGGGGCCACAGCCCCCTAGTATCTTAAAAATCGAATGGGAAATGTTTTTGTGAAAGCAGATTATTTGGTATATTCTAACTACGTATATACATAGTTTGAGTAAACGGTATATACCTACGGAAAAATAGTTTAGGGAAACGAAAACCCTCCTCCCCCACAAAAAAATATTTTATTGCAAAATCGGTGCGTTTTACCGTTTAGGGACTTAGGTGGGCGCATTATGGGGTGTTTTTTCACCCTCCTCCCACCAACTCTTCGGTGTAATCCTGTTCCTCCACCTCTTTGGTCGCGTGAAAACGATCGTACGGGCGGGTGCAGGAAAGATAAGCGGCGGAACGCCACCGCGGGTCTTTAATAAGCTGACGCATTCGCTTCCTTTGCTAACGAGCAGAACTCCGCTGGGGTACGGCCATCCAGTGGTCAGAAAACCACTCGCGTCCGAGAGGTTGCTGCCATGAAGATTATAAGACCCTAATGCACAATATATGTATAATGCACGTCGTCGCACAGTTTGTGGCGGTCGACTGCAGACGTAGATACAGCAACGATAACAAAACGATACATTTTTAGGGGATCGGGGATGGCGTATACTCGTCTCTCGAAAGCCATAGTTGGCCTCAGACATACTTTTTAGCTGTGTAAATATATCGTTTTGTCCTCTCTCCCGTTTTATGTAATTACTAATTTGTCATTGTAAAATATATTGTCAATATATTGTATTATTGTGTATTATATTAACATTTAATAGGCACACTCAAAGTTTTGCTCATTAGAATATGGATATTATATATTATGGACTGACTTTATAATATATTTTCACTCGTTTTATAGAACTTCAGGGACTGCTGTTTATTGATTACATGAGCTGTATGGATTTATTATTTGAGGGAAAGTAGTGTATCCTTCTTCTCACTATAATTTTAGACTGCGAACAGTATAGGTTAAACATATTAATTATATTTTTCACCCCCACCCCTCCCCCCAACAGAAAAAAAAATACTCCAAGTTACGCCACTGGTCATTATAGTGTATTTTATATCGTCATATATATTCATATATAGCGTATATACACATATAAAGAGGAAACGGCTATAGTGCATATATACGTGCAACAGAATCGAGATGATTACGCCTGCCCACCTCCTAAACCTACACACGGCTGTATAAATATAATGATGATAGTCGACGCATTCACTGACGCGTGAAGCTTACGTGATGTTTTAAAGTTCATTTCATCAGCGATTTTTTTGTTATACTCGTTTTTTTGACCAGTGTGACCTACAACTGCAAACTGCTGCGTCCAGTCAATCTTGAAAAATTTATATTATGTTGCTGATTTCTGAAGTCTGAAAACCCCCAACCGATGCCCAATCCAAACTCCAATGTAATAGACAATTAAAATAATAATTCACCCACATGACGTTTAATCTAAAGTATAATATTATTACTATAGTCGCCAGTCACCATATACATGAAGATTATTATATATTAGAAGTTAGGACAATATAGGACCCACGTCGTATACTATACGAACAAAATCGCAACAATTGCACGCTTGTTATATGATAATAATATATTATATTATCCTATATAATAATGCGGGTAATAAAATGTGATTCAAATATCAAATTAATATACATTTATTATATTTCAATCAACACAATATTTAACTATTTAAAATGAATAATTATCAACAGCTATATCTTTGTCTAAAAAAAGTTGTTACGTTTTATAAGAAAATATTACAATTCACTAATAATCAAAATTTCATTTGCATTATTTTAATAAAACATTGTGTTAGTAAAAAATGTGTAAGCTATTCTGAATCAACTATGTTTTTTTGTAGACCCGTGTTGAGGACCTGGCCATGCCCCCCGAACCACCCTTTGGGGGGACTGGGGGAGGAGGGTCACACAGTAAAAGATATAAACAAAACTACAAAAAACACATTACATTCTGATTAAATATGTTTAAATGTATTATTGTTGTTATTGTGGTTTACTGTTTAGCCAGGGTCATCCAGCTGCAGAACAAAGAAATATGGGTGGAAATAGATTCACTATTTGCCAACTCGTGGCTCGTGCTGTTAAAAATGGGTATGAAAAACTAACAGTTAGTTTGCTGTTAAGAAACGATTAAAATATTAAAATACACACGCTTCATGCAGAGTGCTTATAAAGTTATAACTAGTATAACAGCTAGCTCACAACTCATAAGTTTCAAATTGCAATACAATTTCAGATAACGCATGTTTAGAATGTTAAAGAAATAAAGACTATTTGCGTTTGTTTAAAACATAACAATACAGGATACATATACTTATTGGCTATATCGAATATCGATATATATTTATGTAGGCGATGCGCGGTATCTATTTCTTGAGGTAGGTACAAAACAACATGATACCTACAATGTATTACATGTGTCGGACCTAAAATGAAACCACGAGCACAAAAATAGTAATGACGTGTTGTACAATTTGAACAAGTTACCTAACGTTTATGCACACAGACATGAATCTTGATCGGCCTACAAGTTTGTGGGGGGCTTTCTCTCCACCCCCTTTCACACACATTTGTATCTACTCACAACTTAATATTATATTGCAAGGAAAAATAACACTTATATTATTAGTAAGAGTTAAAGTAAGAAAGCTCTAGAAACTTCAAATTTGAAATATTTGAAATTCATTTTCAAAGTAGGGAATATGATATTTTTTTTTATATCTTATAAAGTTATAAACTTATAACTATTAAACTATGGTTTTGAATTTAGTGCACTATAAAAAGATGGAAATAAAATCTAAAAAAATGCAATTTAAAATACACTTAGATAAATCCAATCAATGCGCAAAAATAATATTATGTATTTAGTTGTTTTTAAAAACTGCTTAAGAAGTTGATAATTTTAAAATATTCTATCTTTTTTTCAGAAAAGAAAATGTTTTTTATTGATGTTTAATAAATTCAGTTAGACTTAGTGGCGGCCCTACACTACATAAGCCCTACATATAATTCGAAGTAGCCCTTTTATCGAACCTGCATCATACCCTGCACGCTCCACCTGTCAGTAAATCACAATATTAAAAACATCATATAATATTATATAGAATATACTCGATGAGAAAAAAACAGTGGCACAGTAGTTGTAGTAGGTATTATAATATTATTATTATAATATCACGCGTAGCATATTATGTTATATACCTATATAATATAATATATTACGTGTATAATATGAAACCGAGCGGCACGTTTAGCAACCAATGTTTGTCTAGATGGTCACGGACGAGCGCGTCCTTGTGGCGGGCGGAGAGGACGGCACGGCGGCGGTAGCGGCACCCGACACTGGCTGGCGGCGCGCGGATGGACGGGCGGACGAGTGCTGTGTGTTGTAGTAGTGCCCGCCGACCCGCGTCGCGCCGCGCCACCGGCCCGCGCGCTCCGAGTCCCGATTTAGTATAGAAGGTCCGGTAGACACGCAGACAACAACAAACAACGCCGCCACCGATCGGCGTACACGCGCGCACACACTCACACACATACACGCGCGCGCGATCACGCCCGCCAACGTTTCCCGCCGCCGCAGTGGCGGCGGCTGTCGCGTCCGCCGCGTCCACGTCCTACCGGCTCGTTTACACGCACACACATGGGCGCGCGCACACGCACGTTCGTTATATAAACCCTTCGCCTACCGATATCGCCGCTGCAATTATTATTACCGGCAGCACGGACGACCAGATATCACATACACACGCGCCCGGCGGCGGAGCGAGCGAGCGCGCGCGCCGATGGAAAGGCGGACGGGTCGGGGAGGGGAATGAAAATGTTCACACGCGTAGGCACACATAAAAGGCGGCGATGGCGCGCGCGCGCGCACGTTAACTCGACCGGCTAGCCGCCGGGATCGGTTTTATTATTATAACCGCCACCACTCCGGACCACCCGCCCTGTCCGCGCGGAACGCAGTCCGAGTGTGTTCTTCTCGCCGCCGCCGCCGACGACGACGACACCCAGACCACCAATGGTGTCGGCGGGAGGGGTTGCACAGACTCGTCTGCCCGGTTTTGCGTCGGGCCCGATCACGCACTAAAGTCGGATCATTCTTACTCTTATCTACTGTATACGTCCTTACTTCTTAAACTAGTAGGTATGTAGATAAGATGGCCGTGGACATTTTAGTAATCGGTTTTAGTTCCGTAACTGCTTCGAGGAAACCTTTTTATTTTTTTACTAGTAAAGTTCGTTGTTGTTTGGGGGGAGATTGAGTTTGCCGTTACAGACAAACATTTTTTTTCGATTAAAGTCTTTCGACTTGCAATTTTGTATACTATAATAGTTACGACTTAAAAATTTGGTAGATAAAATCGATATTGGTTCTGCTTCGATGTATGTTCAATAATATACCTACAACGAATTAAAAACGATACCTTTTTTCAAATTAATAGTCCTTGTATAATATTATATTCACTATTCAGAGTGGGCCACTGTTTTTACCCGATTTTCAGTCTCAACTACAAAATTACGAGAGGAAGAAATAACTAATAAGGCATAGTTCACCCACTGGTTAAACAATACATAGTATAACTATATAAATGTATGTATATGTTAAAGCTTTCTATTGCAAACTTTTAGAACAATGATCAAACGTTAGTTACCTAACCTACACGACTAATATAGGTACATGAAATACAATTATTATTTTTATGATAAACTAAGGAAAAACTATTGGTTAGGTCAAGTCCACTAGGACTTAAACTTTAAACTTTAATAAGTATATAATTTGTTTTTCAGTCAGTTTATAATGCTACCAAACCTGTAATTATTATAGTAATTTAGTATTGTTCTATAAACTGTACTGCCAATTAACAAAGTTCCAAAAGATTTGATATATTTTATGGTCAATTTTTAATTAATATATATGTAGAGAACAATTATTATAATATAACATGAATAACAATATATATTAATAATTAATATCATGCTTGAGGAAGTTACCTTTTGGCAACACATCCAAAAGTTGATTTGCGCGTAGACTCAAAATAGTATACTATCACAACTTGTATTTAAATTAAATTATTTGAATATGATATTTGTTCAGTTTTATTAACTAAAATTATATTTAAAAAGTGTTATATTTTTTCTTAATTTTTTTCTTAATCCTGAACGGAAGATTACTGATTACTTATACTTTCAGTATTGACATTTTATAATATTTCAATCTGTTTTCATATGCTTATACCAGGGGTGGCTAACCCAAATGATCTTGTGGGTCACTTTGGAAACACATTATAAGTTCACGGATTACATATTTTAGATTTGAACAAAATAAAAAAAGTTTTGGTGAACTAATTAATTAAAATAAATAAAATGAATTTATAATTTACAAACATAGATAATATAATAATTTTTATTTATTTATTTAGTGAAATGGTTGTTTCTCAACTCGTTGTGCGGGCATTCCAGAATATTCTATATCTATTAACACAAAAAATATTTTTTTTTAGCAAATGTATGATAAATCTCGCGGGCCGCAAAAATGTCTAAGGTGGGTTGGCCATCCCTGGTTTATAGGTTAGGTTAGGCTAACCTATAGTGTTTTAATTTTTAAAGTTTTTTAAGTTTTGCGTAAAAAGAATATTTTTCAGAATTATAGTTTTATTTTTACGTATTTCAAATATTGATTTAGATAAAATTGTATTATGATCAAATGTTGTCACATATCGATAGACGATATTAATTTTTTAAAAGATCCACTTAGGACTTAGAAAATAAGAAACATAGTAATATTTAATAATATCATTATAATATGCACCTAATGTTAATCATAGGTGTTGATGTGGGCTAACGGGGGCTAAGTCCTATAAAATAATTCGCCCCTCCTCCAAAAAATATCATGTTTAACAACTAACAAGACCGTTTAAATTTTGTATTGGTGCCTAATGCCTATATAGCTATATAGTAGTATAAGGATATAATTTGTTATTATTTTTCGAGTTGATCGATTCTACTTAGTTATATTTTTCAATCAATATAGTTGTGTCCGACCCGTTAAAATTCGAACCAATAATTTATGAGTAACTTAACTTTATGTATTAAGAATGTATTATTTACTTTATGTCAATAATGTGGTGTTATATGAAATAAAAATATGTAATATTTTGTTTAGTACTACTGTACTTATCATACTATACTCAAACTTATTTTACAAATTATAAAACGTTAATAATATTAATAGTTAATAATTACTTAATTTTTAAACAATCAGTTTAGTTCCTATATCATTTAAAAGTTTAAAACGATTACCGCCCTGAGTATACAAACAGTTTATAATAACTCAAACACTAGGTATACTCGTTCAAATTTTGTTTTATATGAAACAAAACTTTTAAAAACCTAATCTACCTACTTATCAATTTACAGTTAAAATGCATGGCGATTCTGATGTGAAAAAAGAAGCTTATACCAACAAAAACACTCCTTAAATGGTATAAAATAATCTAAGTATAGTTTAATGTAAATTGTAATATGGTATTTAACTACCATACTAAGATACCTAGACTAAAAAATTCCAAAATGTGTATAAATATTTAGCTATGTTTTTGCCTATTAAATCTAAACAGCTTTAATAACATATACCGAAAACCCCAAGAACGGGTTTTCGATATTATGAACAACAATATAAAATAGTGTAGTTATATAGTACCTATAAGTCTTACACGTGTAATGCGAGTATCTGTGTATCGCGAGGTGTATCGTATACATATATATTGTATAACAACACCTAAATTATATGTATACCTCAGAAAGTTAAAAATTAGTTTTATTTTCCAAAACTAATATTTAACTTGATAAATATTAAGGAAAATTTTATTGTATTATTTTACAATGCAGATAAAGCTAAGTAACAAGATTCTTATATTATTATGTTTATATATTATAATTTATAATCAATGTAAACCTATCAATGCATATTACCAAAATAATTGGTAATAATTATAAATAATAACTAGAGCTTGTATAGGTATATAGGAATTTACTATATCATTATTAGTCCTTATATTACGTATTTTTCTCAACCAAAACACAAGTTTAATAATAAGAAATAGATACCTTTTGTCAATTGAACATCTTATTTAAAGATATATTTTCTCTGCATATACGGAAATGAATTATTTTCATTTCTATATATGATACACTTATAGCCTATGTGTTATGTATATACTGTAAGATTGGATCGTTTTTATTTGTTACATTATATTATACGATAATACGTTTACCTAGGTATATTATTATGAACTAAGGTATCAAAGAATATACGAAGTGGATATTGTTGGATTACTTCGAAAAGTTCTCCATATAAACTGTACCTACTTACTAACATAGTCTTAAAACTACGTAAATAATAAAAGTCGATCAAACGATTTAAATAAATGATATGTATTATAGATTGTAAATTATAATGATAAAAAAAATTATGTATTACCCTTTTACCATCCTTTTGATTAGACGACTGTGAAAATATCAACGATGAGCTGGTGACGATGGGTTCCCTCTTGCTAAAGGGATGCACAGTGGCCGTGACGGGCGACGGCGTGGCCGCAGAAGACGCGTTATTGTTGTTGTCGTGGATTCCTGTGGAAGACGTCTCGGATGCGACTGGTATGACGACGGGCAAAGAGTCCGGTTCACATTTTCCTGTCATCATAAACACGCGCGCGCTTTATAATAACGAAGTGGGACAACGTCACATGATGTCGCAAGCGCATCTGACGTGTGACTACTGCTGTGGCCTGGCGGTGCCGCGGCGGTTCCCGACGGTAATGAGAGAAGCGAGAACTCGACGCCGCCGGCGGCGGCACGGGTGACCCGACCGCAGTGTCGACACCTCTCTCCCCCCGGTCGTGGTTCAACCCCCACGCCGCCGTCCCATCCATCCGCGCACGATTCACCCCGCCACCGCGACCGACGACTGTCCCACCGCAGCACGCACCCACCCCCGCCGAACTACTCTTCCGCCGCCTGAACGGTGTAATAGCCGTGACGCCACCGACGACCCGCGCGCGCTTTGGGCGCCAACGGCACGCCCACCACCCTCGCGGTGATATTAAATTATACGAGAAATCCCCTCGTTCTGCCTACCCCCTAACACTACACCCGCTAACCATTCGATACGATATGCCTGCTCGAAATATGACAAAAAAAATATATATACATATATATCTCGGAGGGATTTATATTATATATATATTATACATTTTTGTGAAACTGGGAACTAAGATTTTTGAAAATGATACTTATATTATTATATAAAATCACATATTATCCGAATGCAATAGTTGACTATAATATTATATAATAAACAATAATACAATAGTATATACGTTCATAATTCACGTCCAATATATTTTATTTTAGTTAATGAGATAAATATTCTACTAAAAATTTACAATTTCCCAAATTGTTCGTAAGTCTAATACCGTAAACGTACCTCATATATACACACGTAATAACTAAGTATAATATAGTAGAAACAAAATACCTTCAATAGTTTGTGTTGAAGACTAGCTCAATATCCTCATTAACGCAAGAAAGCTATAAACATTATTATATTATAGTTCAAAGTTTGAGAATAATTTAATTCAGAAAAAGAACAAAACATTAAAATTGTTTAAATTTAGTATATTCTAAAAAAACAGTGTAGCTGAATAATATACCTATATACGGCGTATATAGGTATATCTTATATACATATCAGTAGCGGATCCAGAAGTCACCCAAGGGGGAGGGGAATTTTCAAAAATTAAATTGTCTTTTTGTTTAGCCAAATATTATAATAGAAAATAACGTTAAAAAGACAGCCCAAAGGGGGACGAACGCCCCTTTGCCCCCCCACCTCGTATCCGCCACTGATACATATATAGTAGGTACATTGATATCTTAAATGATTTTGGATATTATATTGCTGCATGTAGTATACTAGAAAAACATAAATCGGACATAAATCGTGTCACACAATGCTCCCGGAAAATTACTTTAACAACTTCAAACACCTGCCTTCGAATGAACACAGAATTTCAATATGAATTTATATATAAATCAAATTTTTATCTAGTATTTACTGGTTAATGAAATCTTGATTATTACTTATCAGTATTAAAGTTTGATGAGCGGAGTACTCATATTATAGTGGGCCAATACGCCGATATTTTGCGGGTAACCGGCATACCAGTTCTGTGCAGCCAGTCTATTTCGTTCATCTGAACTTTAAAATATAAATTTTAAATACTTCTTCTCAAACAAAATCCGATTTTTATACAACGATATTCTCAGAAAAATCTTCTACTTAGGAGTATGAAATCAAAAATGTGTGACGTCTTATTCAAAAGAAAAAAAATTGAGAATTATAATGATGTAGGTATATAAACAATAATTAAATTATTGGTGTCAATTGCAATGTAAGAAACTAATTCCAAAAATGTTAATACATTTCAATAAAACTAGTGTTGACAAAAACATTATATTATACAAATACATATTTTAAAGATATCTCTTCCGATTTTTATATAATATATAAATATATAGTTCATAACAATATTATTTCTGAGTTTGGTATACTTATATAAATATACAAATATTTAAACGTTTTGTAAGAAATTCGGAAGATCAACTAAAGGTATACTTATAACAATAATTGTTTTTATTAGCTTTCAACAAATAAGTTACTATAAATAGCTTGTTGTGTTATAACTTATAAAATTAATTCATTTTCAAGACTTTTAAAATCATAAAATGCTTAAATAATGTTTTTAACATTTTTTTTTATCGATATAAACGAGTAAACATGAATGTTATTGTGTAACTGTAAGAAACGGGTAAGCCCAAATTTAATGTATTATATACTATTGTTAGTTGTTATCTAAGTATGATTGTAGAAAAATGAACATGTACATAAGATTATAATGGCGTATATTTTAACCTTTTTAAAAAGGGCGAAGTTTTATAATATATAGAACAGAATAATTGATAATAAGCGATGAATTATATACCTACAATTTAGTTTTATACACTTATGATTATCAAAAAATGGTGTATCAAACTCTACAGTTGATTACGAATATGTTTAGAATACTTTAGTTTGGTACCTACCTAAAATCTGAAATTAAAAAAAAAACATTTTTAAACTTAAATGCTAAATTCTTTGAGATATTATCAAATAAATGCATTTAACGTCTATACAAAAAAACTTCAAGAAAGTAGGGTACTGCTGTCTGTTAATTAGTAATTATAGTAATTAGAAAATTGTTACTATCAGTTTCTTTCTTTGAAATATCGAGCTCAAATTCTTATGTCGTACTAAATATATTTTAATAGTTACAACTTTACTGTTAAACTAATCATAATGTTCTGTCTTCAGTACCTACCTATAACCTTAGTATTTATCAAGCACTAGTCTTTTAGATTAATCTTTAAGCATTAGTTAGGTCAGATAAGCAAAATATATATATTATATAATTTGAATACCAGCTGTTTCTAATTTCTATAGACACACATGTCTATTTATATATATATTATACACATAATATACAGTTGGGTAGATATATGTCATCAAATTTTGAATTATTTCTCTTATAACATATAAATTATAAAATAATATAATTTTTTCTACTTTTTATCATTGTAATTTTATATTTCTAAAGAGTTGTTTTTTTTTTGGGTTTGTCATACGTTTGTATTAGTTAACATAATTGTTGAGCTGCCATAGTCACCGACTCAAAACTAATAAAAATTAAAAATTAAATATTATATTATTATATCACTCTATATCAGAAGATTTGTGTAGGAATGCCTATCGAAACGAAATCGTAGTACGAGTACCCACCTACCTCTGTCGCTAGCGTACAGAGTAATTTTGGAAAATGCCGATTTTATTTTTATTTTTTATTTTTATTTATTTTCGGATTGCCGATATTATTTTGACGGCTGAATTAGAGTAGTGCGGACTTACCTATATATATATTATTATGTAAGTACACAAAGATTTGTTTTTTCCCCCAAAAATAACAAATAACAATTAAAACCTTATGGCTTATACATACATATTCATTTATATTATATATATATAATATATATATTTGTATTATATAGAACTACGTTTCGTTATAAATCAGATACGCTGTGCGCGACAGACCGTGTCAGCGTTTTCCACGACAGCGGATGCGCGGGGGCCCCGGCGGCGTGTGTAATGAGTACACGCGCCTCGGCACAAAGCTTACGAACGACCACCGCCGCTGCCGCCGCCGCCGCCGATGCCGATGCCGGTCGGCCGCTACTGCCATCACCACACCACACCGCAAAGCGCTGTGCGGCGCGTTCCGGGGATTTTATGGCGTGCACTGTAATTACACTATGGGTATATAGAACCGATGGCGGCAGAGGCCGGTCACAGGTGTCGGACAACGACTATAACTTCTTCTTCTTCTACTTCTTCTTCTTTAGCTTCCTATTCCTCTGTACAACTCTTCCTACCATAGCGTACCATAATAATATCTCCTTCTCACTCCTCCTCGTCCTTCTCCTCCTCTTCCTCCGGTCAAAGTACAACCAGCCCGACACGCACCCATCGGGCACAACGCGTAACGGATCCCATAACCGGTCGTAAACGATAATGACATATATTATATTCTGTAGGTATCGTTGCTATGTCGGTGTAAAAAAAAAAAACCTAAATGTAATGGATACCACGCACTAGATAATAGTAATAATAATAATAATAATTTTAATATTTATAATATTATGTACAGGTACCTCCTGCGGTGTCACGTCAGTTGAGGAGGCCCTAACTAAAAATCGACGGTATCCGTTATCTTAAAACATTTTGCTTGTACAAAATGTATAAGTATAAAGTATCTACACATGGCAATTAATAAAAGTAAATTCTATATTATGTGCTTTTTTTTCTGCATTAGTCTTCTTCAAGCTTTTAATGCATTACCTATTCGATTTCACAGTAATAAGTAATAAATTATTTATTACATTTTACTTTTTAATTACTTTTTACTTTTTATGTTTGGTCTATGATCTGTAGGAAAAATTAAAAGCAGGATAGTGTAAAATATAATATAGCTATAGGTATATGTATTTTTGTATGACCTGGTGAAATTTAAAAATGGTCAGGTTGAAACCACACCCGAAAAGAGTATTGGCACCCCTGACTGATTTTGCAAAAGTTAAATTTCAAAAATTACTCAGTGCGGTGACATCCTTGGGCTGACCTGGACTTTGCCCCTTTCGATAACATTTACATTTTGTTTTACAATACATTAATCCATGAATCCCAATAAATTTATTTTATAAAATATAAATAGATACATAATTCTTTTTTCACACAAGTTTAGGTAGGTAGTTATTATTTTTAAAACAAATAAAAATATAATATAGGTACTATACCTATTTTATAATCTACATATTTTGTTTTTCTCTTCTGCGAATTTCAATGTAAAACAGAACATTAATCAAAAATGATTCTGCAACAATGTAGATATTTTTGGAGTTGCAAAACTACATTTTTTGGGGTCACTGCATGTGCGATTTCCAGCTTACGCTATACTGTCACAGTGTCAAAACTACCTCCTATATATTTATATAATATATTATCGTCGTTTAATAATATTTAAATTTAAGTTTTATAATATAATACTATAAATTTATTATTATAATATAATAATGTTATGTAGAGATAAAATTGAATTCCGTTCATTTCTCTTATCGGTGTGATATAATAATATACGACAATACGGTATTATATAGTATTGTGAGGTGAAGACTTTTTTTTTTTGTTGCAAATATTTTATAAATTCTGGAATATTATATTATATAGATAATAATCCCCTAAAAATAGAAGAAAAAAATTATCTACGTGAACAGAGAAGCTTTATTATATCTATCTAGTCATTTTTATGTTTTTTTTATATTTTTATTATTCTCCTTTTCTCACACATAAAAAATATCGTGTATAATATATATATACGGGCTCACACTTTTCTTTTTCTCTCTCTCTTTATTTTTATACTTTTTTTTTTTTGATCCTACGGGCATTAAGCCTACTGCGGTCCAACTTCCGGTGACTGGAGATGCGGGTGCAGAGTGGAGAGAGGGTTACGGGTCTCTAGGGCTTATCCGGAACGGGCGTGACGGGTTTAATAAATGGTTGAAGAGGCACCTCGGTTCGAAGCGAACGCGGCAGTGACGGCGATAGCGTGTAGAGTCCGACGTGGTGATGAGGCGGGGGCCGGTGCGGGGTATCGAACCGCAGCGGTAGTCGCGTGCCATAAACCTCCCGCCAGCAATCATCTACGGCAACTGCTACCGGGTAGAGTTAACACATACATTACATGCCCGCACATGCCATTCGAATATAATATACGTTAGGTATGGTATTATTATTATTGTTATTTGCTACACTGCAGCTACCGAACGAGGTTAAAATGAGATATAAGTTTCATGTGTTGCATTTTTAAAATTGGAATATATTTTGTTCTCCTTTTCGCCGAAAATACATTACAAAAAATAAAAATAACTTTATTAATATGTTATTTGATCATTTGAATAATCATTTGAACATAGTGTTTTAATATTTTAGATTCTGAGAGGAGCGATAAATGTATTGATTTTACTATATGATATATTTCTTTTTTTAAATTTTTAAATTTTTTTTATGTCTATCATTGCTTTTAAGAACAGTAAAAATGGCTTGGGTTTTCTTCAACAGTATCTTTTCTGATAGGAAAGTTAATCTTTGGGGGGTCAAAAGAAAAAAATTCCTTATAGTTTTCGAAAGTGCAGGGAAAAAGAAAAGAAAAATTAAGTAAAACGGGAATTTGTAGACAAAATCAGTTTTTGACAAAATCGATTTTGGTTTTTGGTAAAACAAATGACCGCAGATACATGACATTTTCATTGGTTGTTTATATTAGCATTTTCTATACACGATACAATTTTCTAAAAATATTGATTTGTTTTGAAATATTAACCGACATTTTCAGTTCCCAATTTTTTTATTTTTTTTTTTCTACGATTGTCAAAAAAATATTATTTGTTGGGTAAAAAAGCTTAAAAATGTAATACAAGGCTTTTAATATATTGTTACAATGCAATTTGAAAAATATTAAAACTTTTTTTCATAAGCATTTAAAGCATTTTAAAGCATTTTAAAGCGCGAGTTATATGTATTTTAAAATTATAAGCTGTTTGAACATCTTAAAATAATCATAACTAAATATTAAAATATAATAAAAAGCCTATGTCACTGTCTATAGATAATAATAATTCTTTAATAATTAAATTCACTCTAATTTTTAAACTAACCGAGATAAACGAGTTCTGCTGAGCGTAAAATTTTCTATATGTTACGCACTTGTAAGACGGAGACAATAAATGTCACTATGTTAGACTGTTACGTCCCCTTAAGAGGACATCACACGGGAATTTGCTGTTTCCGTCTTCCAAACGACAACATGGCAAATTTTAAGTTTACAATAACATATTTTACTCTGTAATTTCTAAAAATAGAGTGAATTTACCTCTTATAAAATGTAAAAGTAAGTTTAATTAAAAGCATTATTTAGGGCAGGGGTGTTCAACCCGCGGCCAGTGGTAGATTTTGATGCGGCCATCACTTCAATTTAAAAACCATTAATTAATTGTGTATACCTAATAAATTAATATTACGAAAAAATTTATTTTAAAAATATAAAACTACAAAATATTAAACATCAAATAAAGATAAACTTTATTAGTGTTTTATCTTTATTGGCTCCGATAACAATATTCAGTGTCATTTATCAACAAAAAAATGTTTGCTTATTATTCGGTATATAGTAAAATTATAAAAAAATGTATTGTTGCATTATATAGAATATAAGACAATCATTTAATTTGAATGTATTATTAAAAAGTATGTGGCCCACAACACATTCTATCCATATGATGTGGCCCAGTCTTTACATAAGGTTGGACACTCCTGATTTAGGGCATCTCGGAGGCTGTTGTTGATATTTGTATTTTTAAGCAAGTCATAACCATTTTTAAACTGTACATTGTCTGTAGATTAATGCGTATATATAATTAGACATCATATGTGATTATTATGCCTTGAAGCATAATATAATACTATATTATGGATTGTCAATATTATTTAAAAATAAAAATAATGAATATATCATAATATACTTGTATATTAAATTATCTTATGAGACTATGAGTAATATATGCTTAACATATCCTACTCGTACAGCACAACTCTTTTTAATTTATTTAATTATTTAGTACCTATGTAACAGTATTACATACCTATATACAAATGGTAGAAATTTAAAACTTGTTTTGCAGTAAGTATATAAATATTCAGAATATAAAAATCGATTTTTATAAGAATTCGTGTGAATGTTATAACTTCAATTTTTGTAAATATTGAAATGGAGCAAATGTACGAAAAAGCATATTATATTAGTATAGAATCTTGAAATTACAAATAAGTTAGATAATTTACGAGTTTTTGTTTAGATATATAATATCTAGTTAAAAGTTCCATTTTTTTAAAATAATAAAAAATTATAATATTTATGAATTATTTAATTGTAATTATAAATTATTTATTGTTTATTCAAATAAACAGAAATATATAAATAAATAGTCCCACATAAAAAAAAATATATATTTATAAAAAATAATTTGACTGTTTAGTGTTTACGATATTTTACCAATAATGTTACACAAATACATTTTAGTTTATGAGTGAATAGATAAATGTATTGGTTTTATAAAGTTTTCTTTTTGTGTGTCTGACACTCTGACGTCATCCTTAGCAGAAGTTAAAATGCTTCAAGGTTCAACCTTTAAGGGTGGTTTCTGCAGGGTATAAAAGTGTACAGACTTGGTACATTATAGAGTAACTCTCACCTCTAAAAGTTAAAGTTATTCCCCAGTTCATTTCAAAATAATCTGCATGGAAAACAAAAAAAAAGTGTTTGTCACTCTACTGTACAGTAGGTTACAAGTGCAGGGTCACTGTAATGGATGGTTTTAAATTTAAATTCAATTATAGGTATTCAGGTAGACATTTTTTTTAATAAAGAAGACAAACTTATGAGGAATCTTGTATTAAATGTTCAAACCTTAAATTTAAAAAGAAAATTTTTATGAATTTCCAACTCAAAATAATTAGCACAATTTCGTGATTCTTACGCCTTTTGTCAAAATTTGAACTTTAAATGCTTATAAAAAAATCTTGTCTATGTATTTTTATTACTTTTAAACTGTTATTATAATAATGTGTGAGGAGTCTTGTATTACATTTTCAAGCTTTTTGACCAACAAATAAAATTGTATTGACATTTATAGAAAATAAAAACTAAACAAATCAACAGCCTACAGCTCAAAACAAATTTTATCAAGTAGGTACCTCCCTATATTATAAAATGATAAAGTAAACATTTGGTGTAAATTTCAAGTATCTACAGTTATAATATATATTGTCGAATTACAAAAAAAGAGAAAAGCCGGGGGACGGAGTCGGAGTGACCGAGTGGACCGGTTCAAAACGGCATTTTTCTTTCGGAAAGTCACGGTGTCCGGAGAGAAGTGCCACCATCCCACACCCTGACATGGCAGATATACCTACGGGTGCCCACTAAAAAATCTGCCAAACTATGTAAACGTGTTTAAAACCTACAGTACCCTCCCACAGAGTAAAAGCCACTCAATGACCTAAGTCCGGCCACTTATTGGCCCGACAGGGTTAATTAAAAAAAAAAAAAAATTTGAAAATCGTTCCACGAGAAATCGAGTGAATATCCAATGTTGTAAAAATATAAACTTCAAACCCTCATAAAAATTTAATTTGACTTTTCGGTAGACATTTTTTTATTGATATAAAGGTAGAAAAACCTATGAAGAATTTCATCTTAGATATAAAGAGAGAAGTTTTATGAATTTCTGACTCAAAATAATTTGTAAATTTACGTGATCTTTACGAATTTTGTCAAAATTGTAATTTTAGACCCCATAAAAAAATATTGTGGATTTACGGTAACTATTAAAATTTTAGTTAGTTTTGTTGAAATTCAAAAAAAATGTATTTTAGCGATTTGAATTTTTTTCGATACTACGTAGAATATTTTGTACCTAAACTGTGAAATTGTCAAAATATTTAGATTCATTTACATTACGAACCTATTCCACGGTACATCATTATTGACTTATAAGTTAAGCACCAATAAGAAGAACTAATGTTGTGTTATTAGCATTAATATTGAGTGAGGCAGTATAGGTTGGCCTATATTATTACTTTTTTAGCAATAGTTATTAATTAGCCAGGGTAATTAGTCGTTAAAATATCGATATTATGATGATTCTTATATAGTATTATGGATACATTTATAAGTAGGTATACCTATTAAATATTAATATTATATTCATAATTATAACATTATCATTGTTATTTGTTTCATCCATATCTACAGGGTGTCCCGTGAGGATTTACTCATTGCGATATCTCCTGAAATAATAGAAATATCGTAATTCTGTTTTCTTATTAAGACTCACAGAGGTAAGCACTTCAAATAACTAATTTTTTATTTTTTTTCATGTTTTTGTAAAAAAGTTAAAAAAATTATTTTTTTAATTAATTATTTAAAAAAATATTGAAGATTGCCATTTTGTAGAGTTCATTTTTCTGAAAATATTGACGTTTCAACATTTTAATTNCATTAATTTCCTGATTTTTAATAATTTTTCTAGTTTATTGGTAAAACGGCAAAAAACCGGTTTTTGTCCAGGCGGTGAGTTCCCCTCTACTGCTAATTGGTATATATCCTCACGGGACACCCTGTATATATTATGTATCAACTGGCAACTTACAAACATTCATACCAATAAGTGTTGATACCAAAGTAAAATATTAGTGACATTCTCTATATTTTTGTTGTTTTAATAATGATTGCGTACATTTGGACATTTTGCGATTAAACAGATGAAACATATTATGTGCTTTTTTAATTCCAAGAGATGTATTTACAATTATAAAAACTAAACAATACACCGAAAATATCAACCCTATAATGATGTTAGAATATGTTATGTTATTATATAAAAGTATATGCAGGTATATCCGTATATAGGTAGTGACGTAAAGTTTTAAAGTTCATGTTTAAAAAATGTCTAGGTATATGTGATATATTGCAAGCAGAATCATAAGATGAAGTATTTATACAGTAATGCGTTGCCAACGTAGATATTAAAGAATAGATAGGCAATGGCTATATTAACATTTAACAATATAGAGGGAAGCGTGCCGGAATGGGGAAGATAGAAGACTATTTTTATCATTGCCTCTCATTCTTGCAGAGGTCTTAATGTCTTATCATAATATATATATATATATATATATATAATTATACATCAATATATTTGTGATGGGACCTCTATATTTTCATATTCGTTCCCGTATGATAATCACAAATGGCATATCCATTCTATAATATCTATATGGTTGCCAAATATGTCGTCAAACATTTAAATCGATAGCATAGGACCTCATATATGGTAGGATGCTTGTGATAGGCTCTTAGTATCTCCAGGTTTCAAACAAAAGCTCCCGTTTTGGATTTTGAATTTTCATATAAAAATTTGTTCTTATATTTATGTTTAAAAATATAAATATTTGTACAACAATACATTTTTCGTTGTACAATTTTTTCATATGTATTATAATAAAGTAAACATTTTAATTTGTCTTATAACAAAACTATATTTATCTGTTTTATTCACTCAATAACTTGTATTTTTGAAATAAATGACTTAGTAATAGATGAGTGTGAGGAGCTAAGATCGGGACAATGATACAAACATTTTTAGCACTCCCTATAACATTACACCTGTTTTATATTCTATAGGGTTTATAAAAAAAAATAATTTTACACTTCCACTGAATTGTCTAAGCTAACAAAAAATATACAATAGCGGAATGAGTTTTTTTTTATTGAACTTAAGCCTGGCGACTATGGCCATTAGCTGTTGTAGGGGATTATGAATACGATTGGTAAGGTGTTGTTACGGTAGGTAAGCAATGATTGATTTTTTGTCAAATAGAATAGTTTGTATACTTTTGACCTTTAAAAATATTATTAAAGTGCATCGTGCATTGGAACTTAGAAGGTACCGAGAGAGGAGAGGGGAATATCAAAAATCTCAGCAAGAGATCTAGTACCATTTATATATGACTAGGGTCTCTGTCTTGGATGTATGTAATATTACATTTATTCACAAATATTATATTTAGGTAAATTATAGATTACCTATTTAAATAAAAATTTATAATTAGTATACAATATACTTAAATATAATATTATATAGAATAATAATTTTAATTTTATCGATACACAAGGTATTACACCAAGCATGTTCTATACCTTATTTTTTTTCTTAATACCTAATATACATTTATTGAAATTATGATCTTCGGACAGTTTTGGAAATTTTAAGTATTTTTTAGTCTTGTTATGTTAAATAACTTAGATTTTTTTTTATCATTTAAAGAATGATGCAAACTTGTTTTTTTTGAGAATCACCACTTTTAATTGTAAATTATTAATCCGATTTCGGTATTAGAAATCTAAATCAAAATTCGAAAAATTAGTTTCTGATTTCTTTAACTTTATGTATACAAAGAACAATAATCCATAATAACGGTTTTACGACGAATATAAAATACATATTTATTATTTTGTAACATTTATAGTCTAGTATAGGACTTGGATAATTATTAATAGTTACAAATAATACAATTGTAATGAATATACCTAATAATTATATTATTACTACTATTATTTATTTATTATCATTAAATAATATAGTATAGACGTATAGTATGATGACTTTTATCTTAGAAACTACTCATATCTTAATTTTTTATTAATTTTTTTATTTAATTGTTTTATCTTAACAAAATATACAAAATAATATATTTGAATCCATATAATTATTTATCATATAAAAATTAACCTGCACATATTGTACAACTAGAAAACAATAGAAAACTATAGAACTGACTTAAAATGTTACGCCACTGATGATGGGGAATATTGAGACGATTTTTCACACACTAGTCAATATGACAACATTTTTAAATATATAATATTAT